>VMDR010020183.1:0-17754 GCA_007922815.1 Macrotus californicus
ATTTGATCCCCAGATCGATGTGTTCCTGGATCCCGAAACCAAAGTTTCCAGTATCCGAGAAGTTATTTTTTCGTAACTCATATTCTCGCACCTTCAGACCTTTCTCCAGGATCTCTTCTGCCTTAGCCCCACGGACTGTGCAGTGCACGGCGATCTTTTCATTTCTCCTGATGCCGAAGGATCTGACGGTGTATCTGGCCTTGGAGAATACAGGGGTCTGGCCCGTGAGCTGCTCCAGGACCTTGGCTGCCCGGGTCAGTCTGTCTCCACTTTCCCCCACACAGATGTTGAGACAGAGCTTGCGGATGCGCAGTTCGCGCATAGGGTTCTCCTTCTTGCCTTGATCCTGCGCCATGATGAGAAACAGGAAGAGACCGTAAATTGTTCTTTATTTCAATTAGTGTCTTCTTCATTTCTAATTGGATCATTTTTATGCTGTTGAAGTACTCACTGAGTTCCTTGAGCCTTCTTTTTTTGTTGTTGTTATATTTTATTTTTATTTATTTATTTTTAGAGAGAGGTGAAGGGAGGGAGAAAGAGAGGGAGAGAAACATCAACGTGTGGTTGCCTCTCATGTGGTCCCCACTGGGGACCTGGCCCACAACCCAGGCATGTGCCCCGACTGGGAATTGAACTGGTGACCCTTTAGTTTGTAGCCTGAGCTCAATCCACTGAGCTACACCATCCAGGGCTCCTTGAGCATTCTTATAACCTAGGTTTTGAACTCTGCATCCAATAGATTGCTTATCTTCATTTTGTTTACTTCTTTTTCTGGAGTTTTGTTCTATTCTTTCATTTGGGCCTTATTTCTTTGTCTCCTCATTTTGACAGCCTCCCTGTGTTTGTGTCTATGTATTAGGTAAAGCTTCTTTGACCCCATGTCTGGGTAGCATGGTCTAATGTAGTAGGTGTTCTGTAGGGTCCAGTGGCATGGCCTTCCCTATCTCTCAACCTGGGTACTCGAGGTACACCCTCTCTGTGGGCTGAATACTCCGTCTTCTTGTAGTTGAGTCTTGATTGCTGTCAGCAGGTCAATGGGAGGTATTTATCCAGGCCAGACAGCTGGTAGGACTGGCTGTGACCACTGACCACCAACTACCTCCTTCCATGGCTTGTGGTGGTGCTCTGATGTGGTCTATAACTATCTGCTGGGTGCACAGACTCTGGGGTTTCCTGGATGGTTCAGGCCAAGGTCAGCCATCACCTGTGTTCTCTCTAGGGTCACTTGGCATAAACTATGAAGTGATGTGCAGATGGTTCCTACTAGTTCTGGGCCTGGGGCCACGTAGCGAGAGGTATGGGAGCTGGGCTCAGCTGATGCTTGTTTGAGCAGATTTAGGAAGGTCTAAAGCCTGTGCCTAGCTCAGCCATTCATATGGAAACTCCACTGTTACCAGTTTGGGTGGGCCCATATTTGGATGGGGCAGAGCCTTAGGTAATCATCAGGGCGGGGCTAACCGTGTGAGCCAGGTAGATGGAGTCTCATATATGGTGCCACCACACTGTGGCTGTGTCGTGGAAGGCTCAGAAAAGGAACAATGGCCACTGTCTGCAGTTCTGTCCAGGAGGAAGCTGTCCCCCAGTCTTGCCCTGATGCCAGAAACTTTAGTTCCTTCCTGTATGCCACTTGTGCCCTTCAAGGTGCTGTCTTGGTGCTGGAGTCCAGAGGGAGTGAGTCTGAGTAAGTCTGTGTGCAGGGCCCTCCAAGAGGTGATGCCTAAGAATCCTGTAGTTTCTTGTGCCCATGCAAACCCCACTGGTTTTTTTATAGTCAGAGATTATGGGGACTTATCTTCTTGGCACTGGAGCCCTAGGCTGGGTGGCCTGGTGTAGGGCTGGGTACCCTTTCTCCTGAGATATTCCTCCAATTTAGATCCACTACATGTAGGTGTGGGACTCATCTTTGTGCCTCTGCCCTTCCACCCCTGCCACCTGTCTGGTTGAATGTGGTTTCTTTAATTCTTAGTTGCCAGACTTCATACAGCTCAATTTTCTGACGATTCTGAGTGATAGTTGTTCTGTACTTTAGTTGTGATTTTGCTGCAGTTGTGTGAGGAGTGGAGCCATGTTTACCTATACCTCCATCTGCCCAGAAGTCTTGAGCTGAGTCTTAAAGGATGGCTAGGACTTAGTTGTTCTAAGTTTTGGCTTTTGCTCCAAGCTTGAGCTACCAAAGAAAATGGGCCAAATCACATGTCAGATGTCATTTTGAACACTTAAAAAAATTAAATAACCTTTTCCCTGATAATAACAAAAATATGAGAATTTCAAATAATACAAAAATGTTAATGTTTATTCCCTATTTCCACATAATTGCACCCTTCAAAAACAACCATTGTTAATAATTTGGGCTGATCGTCCAATATGCAGTATTCTATAATCTGCTGTTTTCTACATTTTATTTTATATTTTTAAACATTTTCTTTAAAAAATGTTTTATTTATTTATTTTATAGAGAGAAGGGAAGGGAAGGAGAAAGAGAAACATCACTGTGTGGTTGCCTCTTGTGAGCCCTCCACTGGGGACCTGGCCTGCAATCCAGGCATGTACTCTGACTGGGAATTGAACTGTGACCCTTTGATTCACAGGCCAGCACTCAATTCACTGAGCCACACCAGCCAGGGCTTTTTTTCTCCCTTTAAAACAGGGCCTGTTTTAAAATGTTTTTATTTTCAAAAACATTTTTTATTTGGAAATAATTTCAAATGTACAAAAGTTTGAAAAATTAATATAATACCATGAAAAGAAAACCCACGTAGATTTATATTGTCCCATTTGCTTTATCATTTGCTCTCTCTTTGAATCATTTGAGGGAGAATTTTATATATATGCACTCTCTCTATATATTACCCCCATTTTATATATATATTTACTTTCAAATTCTTCAGGGTGTATATCCTCAGAATTGGGATGTTCCCTTACATCACCACCTTGTGGCTGTCAACTTCATAAGTTAGTCCTGATAAGGCACTTTATCTAACCCACTGTCGCCTGTTTGGTCGTGTCAGCTGTCCCAGCAGAGTCCTTCCTGGCATCCTTCCCTTCTAATACAGCAGCCAGTCTGGGGTCAGCTGTTGCATTCAGTTGTCATCGCTCCACAGCTTTCTTTGATCTGGAACTCTTCCACAGACTTTTTTTTTTTTGTATTTTATGCATTAATGTTTGTTTTTTAAAAAAGAAAGTTCCTTGTTTTGTGTTCATTTGGTATTTCCTTGTGATTTGATTCAGGTTATACATTCTATGCTAGAATGCATAGAATGATATTATATGCACTTGGCCAGGGCTGCATAGGTGATATGATAGTCTTTTCAGAGTATTACATCTACAGGTATAATTTACATGCAGAAAAGTGCAGGCATCAAAAGTGTATAGCCTAATGGCTTTTTTGTGTGTTCATATACCCGTATAACAAACAAGGTAAAAATATAGAATATTTCCATCCACATAGAAAGCTTTCTTGTGCCTCTTCCTAGTCAATGCTCGATCCCAAACCATACCCTGGGGAAGCCATTATTCTTCCTTCTATCACCGTAGGTTAGTTTTTCATGTTCTTGGATTGCATGTACACGAAGTCATGTAGTTGGTGCTGTTTATACCTTACTTTCACTTAACACAGTTTTTTGAGATTCTCTAATGTTGTGTGTATTAGTAGTTCATTCTTTTTTCACTGTTGTATGCTATTGCATTATACAAATATACCACAATTTGTTAATCCATTTTTCTGTTGATTGAGAATGTTCAGTTTTGGGCTACTATGAATAAAATTTCTATGAAGAACCTTTTACAAGACTTCTGTGGATATACAAGGGCTGTCCAGAGGGTATCCAGCCATATAATATGAAAAATAGAGACATTTATTGAAGAAGATTCAAGATGCAGGGAACAGTGTACATAGGACAAGTATGTCTCACTCCCCTTCAAAGAAGGCACCTTGGAACTTCACACAGTTCTTGCAATCACCATCAGCTTCCTTGTTGTATTTTCTTGAATCTCATTGACTATCTGAAATGTCTTCCCTTTCAAAGATGATTTTAGTTTTGGGAAAAGCCAGAAGTCACTAGAGGCCAAATCTGGGCTGTAGGGTGGCTGAGTCACCTGGGTGATCAGATGTTTCACCAAAAAACTCTGCACGAGACATGATGCATGAGTGGCACATTGTTGTGATGCTGCTGCTAATCATCAGTTACCCATAGCTGTTACCTTCTGAATCATCAGAAGTTTCCATGGAGGAATGTTCAAGCTTAATGCAAAATTTAATGCAGATTCATTGCTCTACTTGTTCAGTCATTTTGAATGCGATGGCCACAGAGTGAGTACACACGCTCACTCAATGGCGTCTACCGCCCCCACTGACTGACTAGTACAGTGAAGTCATCATTGTTCACACATGAGCATTCCTATCCACTTTCCTTGCCTGCCAGGTTCCACTGATGTCACACACACTGTTCTCATTATATTAACAATGGCTAGATTTTTCCCAGACAGATGTCGTATAGTTTTCTTTTCTTTTTTTCCCTTGGGTAAGTAACTTAGAGTAGAATTGCTAGGCTGCAGAGAAAGCTTATGCTTACATTTTGAAGAAAGTGCTATATACTTTTCCGAAATGGGTTCTACCATTTTAAACTCAAACCAGCTATAGATGAGAATTCCAATTATTCCACATTCTCACCAATGCTTGCAGTTGCCAGCCTCTCATTTTAGCTCATGCTGGTGGTTCTATAGTAGTATCTCTTTGTGGTTTTCATTTGCATTTCCCTGATGACTACTTATTTGAAGCACCTTTTCATATGTCTTTTGGTTATTTGGATATCTTTATTTTGGAGATACCTTCTTAAGTCATTTGCTTATTTTTTTCATTATTTGGTTTAGCTTTTCTTATTGATTTCTAGGAGTTGTTCACATATTCTGTCTACAGCAGGCTGGATTCTCCATGGCCTGGGGTCAGGGATCAGCAGCCACCACCAGGAAAGAAAGCAGCCCCTGACCTCTTCTCACCTTGGGAGGGCCCGCCCTTTGCAGGCACTTTGTTCCTGTAGACTTTGCTCTCACCACTCCTGATGTTATTTTAAAATGTACATCTTTAAAAGTTTATCCACTTTTTCTCTAATTGTCACAGTGAATGCGATGATCCATTGCAACTGTCTATATCAGAATCAAAATCTGGAATAAAAGTTATGTCAGATACAGATTTAGTGAATATTTTCTCCCAGCCTGTGACTTACCTTTTAATTCTCTTAATGATGTTTTGTCATAAAAAAAAGTTTCTCACTTTGAGTAATTCCAATTTATCAATTAAAAAATCGTTCCAGCTTCTACATTTAATATATCCATCTCACAGTAATTTTTGCATGCGGTGAGAAATAAGGGTCATGGTGCTGTCTGGTATATGTCACTGGCTCCTGCCTTCAGCAGGACTCCAAGCCCAGCATGACTGTGGATGTCTCTGATCCCCAGCCCAGCCCCAGCTTCCCTCACTGCTGTGACTACACACTCAGCAAATGTTACATGGTGAGAATTGGCAGACAAAGAGAACTGGTTCATCATTTAAAGCTCTCACAGATTCCAATCTCTCCTGCCAGCTCACAAGTTTGCTCTGAGCTCTGCTGGTCTTAACAGTGTAAAGTCCCTCTGTGGACAGCAGGCTGGATTCTCCATGGCCTGGGGTCAGGGATCAGCAGCCACCACCAGGGAAGAAAGCAGCCCCTGACCTCTCCTCACCTTGGGAGGGCCCGCCCTTTGCAGGCACTTTGTTCCTGTAGACTTTGCTCTCACCACTCCTGATGTTATTTTAAAATGTACATCTTTAAAAGTTTATCCACTTTTTCTCTAATTGCCACAGTGAATGTGATGATCCATTGCAACTGTCTATATCAGAATCAAAATCTGGAAACCTAAGTGTCCTAACCCTCTTAAATTTATATTTCTTACATGGCACTCGTCAACTTTCCCGATAGACCAGCTTCTACCTGGGAGTTCTTGTCTTGGAGAATATCGTTCCCACCCACCCAGTCAGCCTGGACTTGTTGACCTCACCTTCTCTCTCACCACATCAATGGGTTACCAATTTCATTGGAGTCTATCTCTAAAGTTCTCACATATAACATACTGTTGGTTCTCCTGCCACCATTCTACTCAAGTCCTGAATAATCACTGGCCAAAATTGCTGTAATCACCTCCTAATTGAACTGTAGTCTCTCTCTCACTCACTCTCTCACACACATGCACACACACACACTTTCCTGACTAGGAGTGATTGAGTCACTCCAAGACTTGCAGATTCCTGATAGCTCTCCTAATTTCCACAGCACAACTTTGCAAGATTTCAAAATCCCTCAGAACCTAATCTAAACCTATCTTTCTAGTCACATGCACAGTGCTCCACTTAGAAGTTTGAGGGCCACTGATGTGGCACAGCTTCATGGAATACCATTTCACATGACATTTTTATATAAATTCAATGTCACTGGAGTTTTGCAGTGAGATAGCCTGTTTTTTTTTCTTTGCTTTCTTATTTTTTTTTTAGCATCTCTGGATTGCTTTCTGTTCCCTTAAAAAAGTACATTCATATGTTTTGAGTATTTTCTCATTCTTTAAAAAAATTTTATTGATTGATTTTGGAGGGAGAGAGAAACATCAATTTGCTATTTCACTTATTTACACATTTGTTGGTTGATTCTTATATATGCTCTGAAGAGGGGTTGAACCTACAACCTTGGCATATATGGGCAGTGCTCTAACCAACTGAGCTACTTGGCCAGGGCTATAGCCTTTTCTCATTCTACCTAGGATTCCTTTCCTTAGCTTTACTACTGGCACTTCCCCTTTCTACTCCAAAACCCAGCACAAGTGACTCCCAGCCATCTTAAGTTTTTATAACAGTCCCTTTACCCTACACAGAGGAATAAGTTAGTTCATTATTACATTTTATTATTGGTACTTGTTTATGTATCTGTCTCTCCTGTTAGGCAGTCAGGTTTTAGAGAGGAAATTATGTAGTTATATACTTCATCTATTAGACTGTCTTTGCTAATTTGAGCTAGAAATAATTTAGATGGATGGGATGTGACATTGTTGAGAGCTTTATGAATATCATTTTGTGGAAGTTGTATTTTTATCTCATAGTCAATGCAGAGGCATTAGGAGTGGGCCTGGGTACGTGGTAGGCGATAAAATGGACTCTGCCATGTTTAAAGAAAATGAGGCAGCATCAAACAAAAGAACAGCTTAGATATGCGTGCAGGTGAGAGAAGCAGCTGGATTGCCTGCCCAACCCACACGCCTAGATAATAATCTACCTTAAACATTACAGACAGTGATGTAAAGGTGTCATTCCTACAGTGGAGAACAATTAACCAATTTCTGAATTGTTCTCATGTTAACTTTCAGTTTTGATGTCTTATTTTATCTTCCAAATGCCAATTTATTTAAATCACCCTGTAAGCACATTCACAAGTGTTTCTTGATGGCATTGGCTGGGCTTGCTCTAGGTATAGGCTCTCTGACATGGATGCATAGTCTACTTCCTGCTGGGATATGTGGGAAATAACCTCTCAGCTCAAGGGCAAGTGTAAACCCAGTCTCTGCTTCACTCCCTGGTATGACTCTCATTTTCTTAACTGGGTCCCACTGACTCCCCTAACAGACCTAGGCCTCCCCCAGGCTGGATATGGCAAGACTTACTTCATAACAGAACCCGGTCATCCTTGCAGCCCTTTTCTTTGTTTGCTCCTCTCCCCTTTCTTTGTTTGCTTCCTTTGTTTTCCCTTGGTCTTGATTTTCTATTTCATTAAGCTCATTTTGTATTTCTTCTGCTGAAAACCATGTCAAATCCATTTTGGAAAAGGCAAGCTATAAATAGAACAAAAAACGAAATGAACTTTTTTCAAATGCTCCCTTGAAGATATGTTTATTGATTTTAGAGAAAGAGGAAGAGTGAGAGGAAGCAAGAGAGAGAGAGACAAACATCGAAATACTAGAGAAACATCGATGTAAGAGAGAAACATCCATTGGTTGCTTCCTGTATGCACCCTGAATGGGGATCAAACCTGCAACCCAGGTATGTGCCCTGACCGGGAATGGAACCCACAATGTTTTGGTGTATGGGACAGTGGTCCAACCAAGTGAGCCACCTGGCCAAGGTAATAGCATGCTTTTTAAAAATTTTTTAAAGCAATACATACATATATATTATAAAAATTTTATGAAATGTAGGTATAAAGAAGAAAGTTAAAACTATTCATTTACAGAATACCAGTATTAACATTTTGGAATGTACCCTTACATATTTTTATATATAATTTATATAATGCATTTATATATTATAATTATATGTATCTAAATATATATTATGTAGACAATATGCATCAGTATTTATGTGTACATCTATTATCTATAGACATTAATATAGCTAGACAAATATACACACAAATTGATCAAATTTATGTTTTAATGATAATAAAACAGTTGTAAATACTGTTTTATATCCCACTTTTTTATTCAACCATTTATCTCTTCATGTCAGTATGTATTTTGTCTAATTCCGGGTTAATGCCCTCTACGTCTAATAAAATAAAAGCAACAAATCAAAAACAAAACAAAAATAAAACCCAACAGCAACCAAATAAAGAAATACAACTCCATCCTAAAATTGTAAAATGATGATTAAGAAGACAAATGCTTCTCTTTCCAACTCCTAGAAGTATGGTATTAAAAAAGAAGATTACTTTAAAAAGTCCTTAGAATTTTTGCAAATATCCTCTAATTGTTAAGGAAAAAGAATGAATTGAAGAAAAAGCTCAGGATCATTTCTACCTGGGGAAGTAAAAACGGTTACTGGGAAGAAATGGGCAAAAAGAAAAAATAAACAGTGGGAAGTGATGACAATTTCACATGGTGTCCGGGGAATCTCACTGAATTGTGAGTGTAATTCAGAGCTGAAGTGCAGGACTCATATTGTCCACTTTCTTAAGTGGAATGAACATTTTCTGTAGGACCTTTCACTGAATCAAATGAGAGAGGTCAGAGCCAAGTTTTCCAGCAAAGATTGCACACGGCCCAAGCTGATCTTGTCCTCTGGCTTCAGGTGGATCCAAGTTCATGCTCCCCTCTTCAATTGAAGTTTGGAGCAATGGTGATTTCAGGTGGGAAGGAGATGGGTGGGAATTCATCCACCCTTCATCAGAGGACAGAGCATAAGCAAAATCAAAAGAAAGTGTGTGGCACTTAGGTGAATGTACTATAGCAGCCAAAAATAATAGTAGTAATAGAAAAATAATAGCAAGTTAAGTGAACAAAGAGTTCAGTTGACAGCTGAAGAATCCACTCTGGGGAAAAATAACCCAAGACACATGAAAGTCCTCTACAAATATTTCACTCCATACAACAATTTAACAAGCATTTGAATTCAGTTTTTAGAAGAACTCAGAAATTGGATGATAAAACATCTCAATGAAATGGAAAAGGAGGTTCCAAGGATAAGGAATAAAAACAAAGAATAAAGAAATACTACCAGAGAAGTAATAAATAAATCAGAAACAGGAAGGAATAGAATAATCATGGCTACAAATTTAATAATTGAAATCCAGGAAAAGCTAGAGATAATTTTAATACACTGAAATGATTTAGAAGAAGACTAAAGGAATTAGAGAAAGTGAAGATAACAACTATGGAAGAGAAATGATGCTGATTAAACGTTGATAAACGCGAAATAGAGAACTTGATACATGGAATAGAACAATTATTAAAAGATTTAATAGAAGAAAAATGAAGAAAAGGAGTATCTGAGTTTGATTGAAAAGGCAAACTGTGTTGTGGTGAGCTGGCCAAAAAGTCTGTTTAGTTTTTTCCGTAAAATAAAAGACAATTTGTCATTTCATCAGTAACTTTGTTGATTTGAGTAATTTGAATACGTTGGCTCTCTCCTGCTATTGGCTTCTAGTGGGTAGAGGCCGGGGTGCTGCTACACATCTTCCAATGCATAAGACAGCCTGCATACACAGCACAAATCTTTTCCTGCTTTCCAGTTGTGTTTTTACCTTTCTTAAAATAATAAAGCATAATACACTGAAAATGTGTATCTTCTTCCATTTTCCATATTAAAATGGCTGCACAAAAATTCACCAATTTTGATAAGTTTTTAAAAAATGTGCGCTGATAATGACAGCTGTCACAATACAATCTATCAAACTTGTTTCGAATGAAGTTGAGAACAACTAAGTACCACTAGAGCCATGGAGTGGTACTTAGCACAGAGAATATAGTCACTAACACTGTAATAACTGTGAACGGTAACGGGTGGGTACTTGAATATCCAGGAGGAACACTTTAGTAAAGTATGTGATTGACCGCTTTGCTGTACACCTGAAACTAATACAAAATAATGCTGAATGTAAATTATAATAGAAAAATACAATTAAAATACATATCAGCAATTATCAAACATTAAATAATCAGGGAATAGGTACATATGAGCCATTCTGAAAACAAATAAATCAGCTATTTTCTGATAAAATCCAGTCAACCAAGAGATACATTGAGACACCATGGGGGAAAAAAACCTTCTGGAACAATCTATGCAAGAACACAATGAAATGACACCTACGAGGTTCTGAGAAAGTGTGGCCCAGGGACTTGACGGCCAGTCTTACAGTACAAAGGTGGGAACTCTCCTCCACTCCCCTCCATGCTCTCCAGCACACGCCTGTGAAAGCTGGCATTGGTGCGTAGCCCCAGATCTCTTGCTGACAGAGAACTGGAGTCCTCTAGAGATGAGCAGAGATCATGAAGGCCTTCTTCCTCAGTCCACTGCCGCTTTTGTGCCACTTTCTATTCCACTCTCAGTATCTACCACTTTGCTTTCTGTCCCCTTCTTGCTCTGCCAATAGAAAGAGCATCGTGTTTGGTGTAGGGCTTTTGCATTTGTGTTCATGAGTGAAGGTGGGCTGTAGTGCTGCTTTCTCATCATATCCAGGCTGTGTTTTCTATCAAGGCTATATTTGCCTCATAATATTTTGTAATCTTCCGATAGTTTGGGTAAAATTAGAATTAACTTTCTTTAGCTGTTATAATGTGTATTTTTAGTTGTGAATTTCCATATTAATAGCCTCGTAGTAAGAAAGTGTAGTCTGATGATACCAGTTATTTGAAATTTACTGAGGCTTACTTTGCAGCTCAGTACAAATTCAATTCTTACAAATGCTTAATGTGAGCTTCATATGTTCTCTTTTATTATTGGGACCAAAGTTACATAGTATATGGCTATTAGGTCATGATTGTTTATTACATTGTTCAAATCTTCCATATCCTTAATTATTTAATTTTTGGCTGCTTGAAACCATAATTTCTAAGACAGGTATATTAAAGTCTCCCATTATGATAATGAATATGTATGTATATCTCTTAGCAGTATGCTAACTTTTGCTTTTCATTTTTTGAGGCTACATAATTAGATGCATATCATGCCAGTGAAACCAATCTTATTTCATGGAATACTACTCAGCTGTAAAAAAGAAGGAAATCTTACCCTTTGCAGCAAACAGCATGGATGGACCTGGAAAGCATCATGCTAAGTGAAATAAGCCAGATGGTGAAAGACATGTGATTTCACTCATATGTGGAATCTAATGAACAAAACAAACTAACAAACAAAATAGAAACAGATTTATAGATAGAGAGCAGGCTCTCTCGAGAGCTGTCAGAGGCGATTGGGGTTGCGGGGCTGGGTGAAGGGAGTGAAGAGAGTAAGCAAAAAAAGAGAGAGAGAGAGAACAGACACAGACAACAGTGTGGTGACTGCCAGAGGGAAAGGGGGTGGGGGGTTGGGGGTGGATCAATGGTGATGTACACTGTAGAACTATGTAATTTTATTAACCAATGTCACCCCCAATAAGTTCAGTAAAAAAAGAAAAATAAAACCAATCTTATATCAAATGTTATATAAGCTAAATATTATTTCAGAAAAGTTTTTATGCTTTAAAATGGATTTTTTCTATTATTAATATAACTTCGGTAGCTTTATTTTGGTTAATATTTACATGGTATATAGCTGTCACATTCTATTATTCTTATTTTTCAACTTCTCTGAATCCTTATATTTTATATGCCCTTATAAATAGCGTATCGTTGGATTTTAACAATTTCTGACAGTTTTTGTGTATTAATGAGCAGTCGTTCTATTCGTTTGTATTGTCAGTACCTGTGGGTTTGGATTTATTTCCACCGTTTCATGTGGTGTGTTCCACTCGCTGTGCCTTTTCTGTTGTCGGTTTTCCTCTCTCCTTCTGGAGAGATTAAATATTTTTCTTATTCTAATTTATCTTCTATGGATTCAGAAGTTCTATACTATTATAACATTTCTAGTTTTTTTTTAAGGAATTAGCCTAGAAATTGTATCATTAACACTTGACTGATTACATCTTAAAGTTAACCAGTATGTCTGCTCAGCATCTCAGAAACTGCCTGCCTGTCTTTCCTCATATGCTGTTTCTTGATGTATTTTCATTCTAATCTTGTTTTACTCTCTCCCTATAGGATATTATTATTATTTGATGTTTACTGGTTTTTATAATATATAAAAAATCATGTTTCAAAACACAATATGAAAGGAAAGTCCAATAAAAAAATTCTCTTTCCTATCACTGACTATGCTACCCACCCCTTCAGACACCTCCCCACACAGAAGGTTTTTGTGATTTCTGGTGTTTCTCAGTATTTGTACAAATAGCTGTGAATAGGTATTTTACCTTCTCATATGACAGCCACCATACTGTAGACACTGTTTTTTGTACTTTACTTTGACTTTTAAATTTAACAGTGTTTCTTAGAAATCCTTTGTGTCAATTCACAGCGATTTTCACTGTTCAATATTACGAAGCTGGACAATACTCCACTGTATGGATGTATAATAATTTATTTAATGAGGCTTTATTTTTGGAAAGTGGGGTTGTATCCAATCCTTTCCTAGCAGAAACAATGATGCCATAAATATTCTACATTCTACTGAGCAGTGTTATTTTATATAAGAGCAGTTAAATCTGTAGAACAAATTCCCAGAATTGTGATTGCCAGGTCACAGGATAGATGCATTTTTAATTGAACAGAGTATCCAAATTGTCCTGGATTTGGTTGGCTAATATTTCGGTTAAAATTTTTATATTTATGTTTATGAGTGAGATTGACTTATAATTTTGTTTTTGTTTTTTTGTCATGTTCTTGCAGGTTTGTATATTAGGATTACATTTGCCTCAGAAAATGAATTTTGGATGTTCCCTTGTTTACTTTGGTAGAGTTTGTATAAGATTGACTTTATTTATTTATTTTATTAAATATTTGATAGAATTTGTTAGGGGGCCATCTGGGCCTGGAGGTTTTCTTGTGGGAAGGTTTTTAATTGCAGATTCAAAGCTTTAGTTGAATTATGTTGTCTGCCATTACTAGAAGAGAAAACTACCTGTGGCCTCATTGTAGAAAGACATTTTCACAGGTAAAAAACTCAGGCTGACGGTTTTCTCTCAGCACAGAAAATTCATTGAATATAGTGGTCAAGAGCAAAACCTCTGATGCGAGGCTAACTTGATTTGAATTCTAACTCTGAGACTAGCTATGTGAACATGGAGGAATTATTTAAGCTTTCTCTTCCAGCTTCTTCTATGTAAAGTAAGGGTAACAGTACTGCCTTCCTCGTTATGGTTTCGAAGATTAAATGGGTTAATGCAAGTAAAGCCCTTAGAACATTTTTAGGCACATTATAAATACCATGTAAGTGCTAATTTCTATTATTGAAAATATTATCCTACTATTTTCTGGTTTATTTTGACAAGAAACTTGTACTTTAATTTTTGCTACTTTAAAATTAAGTTATCTTTTCTTCCCTGCCACTTTTATGATCTGCTTTTTGTTTTGAGTATTTTTCAGTTTGATTATGATGTATCTCTAGATATATTTTAAGTATCCTCTTTATTGTTTTTAAATCTGTGGATAAAAAATAATTTATCACTATTATACAATGTTTAGCCCCTATTTTTTCAAAGATTGCTTCTACCACTTGTCCTTCTTTCTCCTTCTGGAATTCTAACTATACATATGTTGTACCTTCCTTCTCCATACTTGATGCTTTTTAACTTTTTGTTTGTGGTATTTTCCCAATTCTTTTGTACTTACTTTTCAATAATCCTTTCAATTTTCAGTTCCAGTTCACTAAGTCGCTCGTTAGTTGTGATGAATCTGCTTTGTAACCAGTCACTGAAGTTTCCATTTCAATTATTAATTTTTTTCTAGGAGTTAATTTTGGTTTTTCTTGAAATCTGTTTGGGTATACTTTATATTTCTAGTTCTTTGTTCATTTTCAAGTACCCCCTCTATTTCTTTAAGCATATTAAACATAATTTTAAATTATGTGTCTAATAATTCTAATATCTGAACTATTTCATCTTGTTTCAGCCCTTTCTTGCTTTGGCTTATTCTCAAACATGGCACCTTCTTTTCTTGGGTGTTTTTGACACTAAAATTGTAGGCTTCTCATTTTTCTTGAAACTTGATCTGCTGAAAGTCACCTGGAGTGAAGGTACATTTACTTCTGCTCTGTGCCTTCAGGCAATATCACAGTCTGGGAGGATTTAAAATTCTATTTTTGGCTTAAAGGTTTTCAAATCACAAGGAAGTATAAGTTTTGATTGCCAATTTAAGTGAAAATTAAATTTAAGTAAAATAAACTTTAAAACTGACTTTTTGGAAACATTTACCTGTCTGTCCAATGTCTGTCTGTGTAGTCACCCATCTATGTATCTACGTTTCTCTGTGTGTCTGTGCTCAGAGCATTGTATGAAGGAAAACCTATGGGATGGTTAGTAACAAGGTTTATTCCTAGTTAATGCAGATTAATGAGTTTTATTCTTTGACCTTTGTTCTATTTTGATTTGCTTGATTTTTGTTTAGAATGACCACATTTTTTTCTCTGCCAATCGATGAAGTCCTTAATTTAAAAACAGACAGACACAAGAACACTGCGCTACAATGGATTACATGTATTGTCTGAGCAGAGGCATTTTGCCTGGTCTCCCCTCATGCTTCTCTGGAACTGGTTTCCTGACTGTGTGCTGGGCTTGTCTGTTTGTAACCTTGGATGAGAGTCCTGTCTCTGGTTTCTAACCCAGCATCTCCAGCTTCACTTCTTGCTGACAGACTTTTTTCCAAGCCTGCCTCTTTCGTTCTCAAATCTGGCCTGCAGGGAGAATGCTTTTGCTAGGGCTTGCTGGCCAGCAGTTTACTCTAGTCAGATTCTTGGTGCTGGCGCTGCACCGGGCTCCCCTGCTCAGTCCCTCCAGATGGTGAGCTCTGCTGCATCAGCTGAACATCTGCCAGTGACTCCCACTGGACGGGGGCTTCCCTGTAGGCAAGGTTACTGGCAGGGGCCAGCTAGTCTCTCTAAACCTCTCCCTCCCCCCTTCCCTCCCCACCTCGCTCTCTCCATCTCCTTCTCCCCATTTCTCCTCCCCATCCTATTTTTCTCCTCTCAATTTTACTTTGCCCCCCTTTTTTCTCTCTCTCCTTGCATCCATTTCCCCCTTTTCCCTTTTCTTCACTTCAGCTGCTCTCATCCTTCCTTCATCTTCCCTTTTTTCTTTTCCCATTTATTCTCTTTCCCTCTGCTTTTTTCTTATCTGTAAAATGATCTGTTACAGGATTAAATGCAATTATAAAATGTGACTTGTTTAGCCTACTGTTGGATCCATAGTAAATGTCTTTTCTATGGGAGCCATTACAATTATTATACATTTATTGAATCCTTCATGCATTCATTCAACAAACATTAATGAACTTACTATGCATCAGGCCCAATGCTCGGCAGTTCCAGTTCCAGTGAGGATTCAGATGTGATTCCAGCCCTCAAGGAGCTCACAGCCAACTAGTGAGAATAACAAGGGAATAAACAAATCCTGTGCACTCAGCTGGCCATCTGCGTCCCCATGTGCAATCTCTGTGTCACCTTGTGTACGGAGGCCATGGATTGTCAAGCCTGTGGTGGATGCAAGAGATCCAGTCCACGCATGTGGCTTGTTAATGTTCCCTGAGGGGGGAAGGGAATAAAATCAACAGACTGTTACAGTCAAAGAAGATGGGTTTGAATTCTTTAAATGGATCCTTTTGTTTTGCTCACAACTGTAAGTCAGCCCGCTGAGCTTCTAAACCTGGGTCATCCCTGAAGCAGAGTTTAAGAAATCTATATTTGAGCCATTTTTAGAAACAAAGCAGTAGATAAGACATAGGTTGGGACACTGGTGCTTGCAAGAGGCAAGCCAGGGCTCTGTAAGAATTGAGATTTCTTTTAAAAATAGAATCACCATCTATTCTATGACTTTCATTATGGCCAGATTTGAGCCTCCAGCACCATTTCTCGTTCCCATGATTCTGCCCGTGGAAAATAAGATATGTCCCAAGGCATTCAAAGGACAATTTTCCACGAGCATGCCAACTGATTTGAAAACTTAATCGTGTGTGAAATGTACTATTTCCATCTTATCGGCCATTTGGCCTTTGCAGAAGGCTCCACCCTAAGCCCCCATGGCTTGGCGGTCCAGAAGCAGGGTGGGTCCAGCGGGAATGGCGGCGCATCCCAGGCTGCGGCCAGGAGCCTCTCAGTCTTAATGTCATTTGTGCAAGTCAGCCTTGGCTGCCTCTCTCCAGGTCCCCTTTCCTGGGCTGCCCCATGAATGCTAACAGCTGACCGCCGTTTCCTTCAGGCTGGGTCCAGTGTCCTGAAACTTTAGTACTGAATCTGCTAGCAAAATCGATCTGTCACCTGTCCCAATCCCCTAGATTGCTGTTGTCTCCCAGTGACCTGGGGTCAATCTAGGTGTTGTACTAAAATATTGCTGGTTGAAAAGTACACAGTGATCCCTACCAGGCAACACAGACCTTCCAAAGTTCTTTAGGATTAGCCCACTGAGCAGTTTCTGGTACCAAAGTAGGTGCGTGAGCGAGATATTTAGGGGTCTGTGGGATTTGCTTTATCTCTCAAACCACACCTTCCTTCGTCTATAAAAAAGACTGGTCTTTGCTGTAAAATATCTGCAGCACAAGGTTCAGGGAAGGGGAGGACCGGTCCAGGCCCGAAGGAAGAGTGAAAGTCTGGACCATTTTCCTGAACTGTGTTAAACAGGTCCTATCCCAACCAGCAAATCTCTCTCTTTTCGATAACACTTTGATTTTTTTCAGATTTCAAAAGTAACATATACTCATTTTAGATAATTGGAAAAATTCAGAATGCACAAAGTAAAGAATACAAACCATCCATGTTCTTATAACCTAGTTATAACCACAGCTGCCATTTGGTATTTGTACTTCTGGTCATAGATACACAGATAAATGGAAAGGTAGGTAGGTAGATAGATGATATATAGATAGAATGCTTAGTAGGTAAATAGATAGATGGATAGATGATAGAAAGAAAGGTTGGTAGGTAGATGAATAGAGAGATCAAAGATAGATAGATAGATAGATAGATAGATAGATAGATAGGCTGGAGAAGAAGCCACAACATCACTACATTTATCCATATCAAACCAATAGAATTCCTTAACTTTCTAGAAGACTAGTTCTCAAGGTATCGTTCCTGACTAGCAGCATCTGCAGCATTTGGGAACTTCTTAGAAATGTAAATTCTCAGGCCCCACCTCAGATCTTCAGGAAATCAGAAACTCTGGGAGTAGCCGCGCACCCCCCCCCCCACCCCCCCCCCCCCTCTGACCAGAAGTACAA
>VMDR010020184.1:0-17753 GCA_007922815.1 Macrotus californicus
GTGTTAAGACATTCAGAACTATACCTAGCACATAGGAAGCTCTCTGTAAGTACTAGCTATTCATATTGTATATTAATAATGTTGACCCCTTCACACAAAGGTATTTTTGGGGGATCAGAGTTTACCCAAAATGGGAGGGGCAGCCTCAAGAGGCAGTAAGTTCCTGTCTCTAGAAATTATCAAGCCAATTCTAGATGAGCACTCCACAGGGAAATTGCACATCAGATTAATTAATTTGATACTGACTGGACCAAGAACCACAGGGATGAGAGTGTCCCTTTCGAAAGTGAGAGTCCACGTTTCTGTGCATTTTTTTCTGCATAGTTTTTCGTCCTGCTCCCCCAATTCATCCACTCTAGATCAGAGCATCTTGAGTTCTCTTGATCCTAGGCTTTTTTAGCTTGAAGGTGTTTCATACAAAGCCTTTTCTTCATATGACAAAACCGACAATTTGTACAAGAGGGAAATAAAAATATGAAAAATGTTAACCTCATAGGAAATCAAATATTTGATTATATGAAAAATGCACCACCTTGTGTATATACAAGTTTTTAAACCACTTAGAATTTTATAAAATATGTAAAATGTTTTCTGCCAACTGACATTCACACAAGACAAATCTTTCTGAAAGACGGATAAAACCGGGAAACTCATATGAAGTTAGTATCTTCCAAATACAGAATTAACAGGTATTTAACTATAAAATTCATTTCCCTGTTTTCTTGTTCCCTGCTTCTTTGGCACTCAGAAAAATGACAAGTAAACAAATAATGTTTTACCCTTGGGTTTAAAGGAAAATCACTTCCTAAT
Organism: Macrotus californicus; assembly: GCA_007922815.1. Taxonomy (NCBI): domain Eukaryota; kingdom Metazoa; phylum Chordata; class Mammalia; order Chiroptera; family Phyllostomidae; genus Macrotus; species Macrotus californicus. The sequence continues at coordinate 811 of VMDR010020184.1, forward strand.
CAAAGTATAATCAATAATATTTCTCAAAGTTTGTTAGACATTTCCTCTAGCCCAAGAATGTGGGATGATCTTCCTTCAGTTAAAGTCCGCCACCACCTCCTCTAAGAACTTGCCCACCTTTCTCATACTTGTAACCTTTCTCTTTTCAGACTATCATCCCCACCTCAACCTGCAAATATTCCTATGTTCTTCATATTCACTAAAACCCCCCTTGTGACCATGACCCCTCTCCATCTACCAAAACAGGTCACTTACACACCATTGTTCATCTTGCCCTCTCCATTACCTGTTTCCTCTCTCCTTTAACTCTGTTAACGCTGACTTCTCTTTTTTAGAAATCATTTTCGGGGTTATTTCTCAGTTGTGACACTAGCCACCACCACCACCCCACCAAGAATGGTAGATATCCTTCAAGAATATCTCAAAATTCTCTACTGCAGTTATCATTTTACCTCACTAGACTTGAGAGTAAGCCTACTAAGCTTGGCCCATAACAGGTAAAAAGAGACTTGTATTAACTCTTTATGGAACAAACGAATGCCCCAATTCTACACAAAATGCATACGAAAAGGAACAGATGAGGATATTGTCTATAACCTTGACATGTACTTTGTCACTGGAGTTTTGCAATTTTTAAGATTAAAATGGTAAGTAGTCAGTAACTTCTTGGCTGTGAATTCTATCTCTGTATGCAACAACGTGTAAGCTCCAATGTGGAAATACTAGTCATTTTCTTGGTGCCCTCCATTTAGTAATATATTTTTTTCTCTGGGCCATTTGTTCTAATCTCTGTGTGATATACCTAAGGTCTCTTGACCTTTTTCTCCACATTCATACTCCGACCCACTGCATGGGCACCCCCAGGCTCTCAGTTACTGGCATAGACTGAACAAGTGCGGTAATACAAACTTTCATGTCCCGTATCACAGACTATGAGACATAGGGCCATCTGAAGAAATAACACAAATTTATTTATCTGACATCACATAGTTTGGCATTTTTTCCCTTTTCTTTTTCTTGTTTTACTAAGAAAAGTTTACTTAGAAGATTTTGAAAGTTTAAAGTTTTTTTGTTTCGTATGTCTTATTTCTTAAAATCTGCTGCATTGAAGCTTATTGAGGGCTTATATTAAGGGCTTTGCTTATATTTTCTCATTGAATCTTTACAACAATCCTATCAAGTTGACATTAGCATTATTAACATTACCCCCGTTTTATGGTTGAGAATACTGAGATATAGAAAGGTTAGGAAAGTTAATCTAAGTCACATATCTAGCAAACTCTTGAGTCAGGACATGCTATTCCTCAGGCCCATGCTCTTAACCAATACTCCACACTATCACATGGCAAACCAAAGAATAGATATTCAGAGGACAAACTGACCACAGAGATTCTAGTGTGTAGTAAAAAGGGGAATGAAGCCTGGGAATATATATCTTTATTATTAATAAGAGTGTGTATGTTGTTTTTTTTTTTTTAATGTAGAATAACAAGGGGAAAGGAAGAAAAATTAAAGATTTCAAAAATAATACTTTGATCTAAAGATGTTCCTCTAAGCAAGTAGTAAACTTCTGGGCCATTAGTCACGGATTTAGATTTTCTTTTAAGCTATTGATAGCAAGTCAACTGGCACCTTACAGATTTAGTTAATCATTGGTCTCTTGGTGAGCAAATTTTTCAATCCGTTTTTAAAACAGTGAGTCATAGAGAACTAAAACATATTAAGCCAAGTTGTCTGCGGAAACACTGGCATCATTGCCTGCCTAGTAGAGACCCTCCGAACAGTCTATGAAGAGCACTCCTTGGGGAAGGATTTCTGTTCTCAGCAAACATTCCACAAACCTTTATATTAAGAAGAAAATGCAGAGACTTTTCATACCAACAAAATCATCCTAAATGCACATGAACTGATTATCTAAAACAATAGATAAAAATAAGACAGTTTGAATATAAATAAATGGAGGGGAATTTGGAGTTGTTTGTTTTCCCATCCCACAAACCCATCTCCATCTTCTCTTTGATTTAATCATCATCATATTACCCTAAATCAGAGATGGCAGGGACAGCGGCTGGCTGGATCCCAGTGTTTCTCATTGTTTGGTTACACTGGAAATGTCTCTGGAATGAGCTTTATCTGAAAGACCTTTAAGTAGTAATTCTCTTAGACTTCCAAACAGCAGAGATTTGATTTTTGTTTGTTTGGGGTTGGGTTTGTTTTTTGTTAGTTTGGGTTTTTTTTGTTTTTTGGTTTTTGTTTTGTTTTGTTCTTTTTGGTGAAGGGGAAATAGAGAAAAATGTGTGTGATTACATTTTTTCTTAAATTGAAAATAAATCAACATTAAGACTCTCTCCATTCTTCTTCCCCTCACAGCACACACACACCCCCTTCTCCCTCACGGAATTTCTGCTGTCTGGAAGTGTAAGAGAACAGAGAAAAGGGGTGAGGGTGTGGAGAGAGAGACATTTCAATTTTATTACATTTCTGTCCTGTTTGTTTTTTTAACCATGTTTATGTGACACTTTCGGTTAAAATCGCTTTTTTGAACCCTGAACAAAATGAAAAGGCAAAAAGACATCACACACACATACACACAAAACGGCGTAATGAAGAAGGCAGAAGGGAAGGACACGCAAAATATCTCAAGATGGCAATGTCATTTATATTACTATTTGGCAAAAAGGCAAAGTTTCTCTTGAGTTTTAGGTTGTTTCTCTAGCTAAGGGCTGGGGTGAGGGACAAGAAAGGCAGATTTGCATCTGCAGCTGATTGGCAGCTTCTGTGAGAAATTATCCACTCCAATAAGGTTTGTTATTTTGGCAATTTCTTTCTGAGAATTGATGGTGCCCTTTACTTTCAGGTGGGGGATGGTGGGGGAGAGGGACGCTGTTCCCAGTGGCTGCTGGGAGAAAGGCGTGGGGGGCAGCTGTCTGACTGAGAGACTGAAAAGGCTCTGGGAGAATGGAATGCTGTCTCTCCATTTTTGAAACCACTCTGCTTTTTGATCTTGTTTACACGTTAAACTTTCACACTGCGGCCAAACTAGGCAAGGTATAATTTCACATGGCCCCACAAACACCAAACAACTACACTTGTCCCTGTGCACACCCGCACACAATTTTTACAGACCTTTCAGATGGGCATCTGGGAGGGGAGTCTCATTTTATTCCTCACATGACAAATATTTTAAGTGCAGCCTCTTTTTTTTTTTGCTTTTCCTATAGAGTTTTTCTAGCTTTCCAACAGCAATACCATAGAAATCTAAGTTATGTTCTTCTCAATTATAATTTAGAGTTACACTGCAGAAGAGAGTGATAAAAGAGATGAAGTTAAAATACATATTTCAGGTCAAACATTCTACTGTGTGCTAAAAAGCAAGTATTAAGTTTACTGAAAAGGAATATTCCAGCAATGACCAAAATATTCCACAGCTATTAAACTAGTGGAGCTATTGTTCTTCCTTTGAGCCTCACTCACCGTCTTTCATAACGACCTCGCAACTAACCAAGCATTTATAGAAATGCTGGTGGCCCAAGAGCCACGGCGATTGCTTTCATTGCCCTGACACACTATTTACAGGCTTGTTTACTGCCACCAATAACCTTATTTTTTTCATTTTAAAATGTGTTCTCTTGAAATCTGCTTTAACAACAACAATAAAATATGTTCTAAATTATAAACATAGTATGTAGATAGGGCATCAATTTTCTTAAGCATGTCTTTACAACATGTAATAAAAACGCACTCGGAGAAAGGGAAAGCAGCAGTGGTTGATCTTGATGACTGCTGTGTCTAGGTGAGGTGGGACCTCTTGTTATTTCAGAAAGCCCTGCTCGGGAGAGCTATTCTAAGAACATAGGGGTGTGACCTATGGTTACTCATGACAGATAAGCAGCTATGCCTCAATTAGAGAGGGTCCACACAGGCCTCACCAGAAGTTTGACCAAGTCTTTAGGCTGGGTTTTGCTCTTACGGTCATGTACCAGTCATGTAAATACTGCTCTGAAAATCCATGTAGTCCAATGAAGACTTCATAGTGTTCCTTGGTACTAGACCCTACGCCCTTGTATCAGTCAGCTATTATGAAAACAATATTGCATAACAACAACAAATATAAACCTTAACCTTTTAGTGGCTTACAAAAATAAGCATTTTTAATGCTAATATATCTGTAAATTTGGCTCAGCTGATGTAGGCCAGGCTCAGTTGGATTGGTTCCACATCAGTCGACTCCTTCATGTACCAGTGGCCATCTAAGGCATATTCTCTTCAAAGCAAAAGGAGCACAAACCCAAAGCTCCACTACACACTTCAGGCATCTGCTCCTGTCACACCTGCTAACACAATACAAATACAAATCACATGGCCAAGGTAAGCACCAATGGGACAGGCAGTTACACTCCTCCCATAAAAAGGAAGGATGGGAGGAAAGATGGAAGCAAAACTTGCTGGCAACAACAATAAAAAATTGCCCAAAACCCTCTTCTCTTCTCATATTATTTTCTCTTTCTCTAGGGAAATCAAACCCAGAGATTTCCTTTCTGTCTATGCATGGATAATTCACCATTTATATACTTAGGTCAGAATTCTTACTTCTAGAGTTTTATGACCAAGGAACCACTTGGTAACCGTGCTTAGATATTTCCAATACTTCAAACACAATATGTCTTAAATAAAACTCATGACAACTGATTGATAGGCCCAAATTAGTATTTTCCATGTCACTGAATGCCACAATACCTGTCTATGCAAAGCAGAAAACTAGGAAACTATAATATTCCCTCTCCTTCAAATGCCAAGTGCAAATGCTCTCTGACTCCCTTTACTTTCTAAATGTCTATTGAACTCTTCAGTTCTCCTCACCTTCACCAGCACCCTATTCCACCACCCTACTGGTAATTCACACCTGGATCACTCTAATATCTGTCAACCAATACTGACCCTATTTAATTTGCTTCCCATTGAAAGTAATATTTTTGAAATGCAAATATGATCATGTCAGTACTCCTGCTTAACACTCCTGAACGGTTCGCTTGTTTTAAAATATACCCCAAATGCCTTGACAATAATTTTTCAAAAGGTGGAGTCCAATTGCCCTCCCTTTGAATATTTATAGGAATTAGTGACTTATTTTTAACAAATAGAATGTGATGGATGTGCTATGTCACTGCTGAGGCGAGGTGTTTAAAAGGCTCTCACTCTCTCTCTCTCAACACTTGCTCTTAGAAAAGAGGGCTGTCATGTATGTGGACACTCAAGCAGCCCTGTAGAGAGGTCCACATGAAGAGGAGCTGAGATATCCTGCTAACAGCCAGTACCAATTAGCCAGCTATGTAAGGGAGCCACTTTGGAAGAAGCCCCTCAGCTCCAGTCAAGACTCCAGGTGACAGCAGAGTGTTAGCCAACACCTTGACTGCAACCTCATGAAAGACCATGAGTCAGAACCATCCCTCTATGCTCTTCCTGGATTTTTGATGCACGGAAACTGTGCAATACTAAATACTTTTTATTTTTTAAGCACTAAGTTTGCAACAAGTTATTACACAATAGACAAGTTTCTGTTTCTCTTAGGACAAAGAACAAAATGCGTCATATGCTTATGGAGCCTCTACCCAGCTTTTCAGCCCCATCTCATAAAATACCCACGACTCTACCTCCTGGACATTCAAGCCTCCTTTCTGTTATTTGAACACACCATGCCCCGCTCACCCACAGAGCTTTTGATCATACTCTTCTTTTTCCAGTGAAGGTACTTCTTTCTAATTTACTAAGTTGTAGCCTATATTTCCACTAATTCTCAGCAACCTGGCTGCTTCCCTGAGTACATCTTTCTACACCTCGCTGACCTGGTCAAATTCTCCCATTATAACCCCTCTTAGTATTATATGTCTCCCCCCCCCCCATGTACATATTTATCATTTGATAATTTGATTTGGTTTTTTCCCACTAGACATCATGAGAGTTAAGTTTGCTCACCACTATAGCACTGGGACCCGTAACACTACTGGCACAGAGGTGGTAATCAAAGAAAACAGTTGAGCGACTAGATTAATGAACAAAGATGTGCACAGGAAAAAAAATAGTACAAGGCAAAAACTGGCAGGTTCAAAGTGACCAGAGCTGGAAGGCTTTGCAAGTAAGTTAGAGAGAGATTGTCAAATTTGCCTTTTATCCGCACAATTTCTGCTGCCTCTGTCTTTCCACTTTTCTGTTAGAAGTTGGCCTATCCCTTTCTCCTTGCTTTACTTTAAAAGTTTCCAAAACTCTTATCTCTATCCCCACCCCCGTCACCTCCCCCCACACCAAAGGGTCAAATAAAATAATTCACACTAAGGTGCTTATTTTCAGCAGTAAATCCATTGTGCTGGAAGGCACTGGTGGGGAGCAGAGGAAGAGGAAATGAGCTAGGGAGTGGGGTACACTCCAAGACCAAAGGGAGGCCGGAGAAGAGCTGACAACACTAGAGTCAATTGGGGGAGGCAGGGGTAACAATAGAGGAGAGGGCGTTAGGGCTAGTTCATGCCCAGTGGCACTTCTAATCCTAAGGAATTTGATCTAAGAAAGGGACATAGCTTCCAAGCTACAGGGAGAAATCCAAAGTGCCTATGACAGAACTGGACAATGTGTGGGAATGCCTGTCTGACTTGAATGAGCTAAGGAATAGGGAGGACAAGGTCAAGTACTGAGAAAAGAGGCCTACAGGAAAGAAAAGCCACCAAATAGCAAGCTTTAGTAGACACCGGGCACTGAGGGAAGCAGGCCTTTCCGTCTAGGGCACTGTAATCCATAGACTCACCATTTCCAGGGCCTTTCTCTGTCTCTCCCAGAAGGCACAGAAGGCTGTTCGCAGCACCCTATGGCCAGGGACAGCTCTGGTGGGCCTGCCCAAATGTCTTCACTGGGCTCCTAAGACAACAAGAGATGGTAAATGTTCACTGTCCATTGGTGGAATGAGGCTCATAGGTATACATACTAAGTGACTAAGAAGGTTTAGTTTGTTGGTTGTTTTTTTTCTGACATGAAAATATTTTTAAGTTAAATAAATAGACACTGAAAATGGACTTCTATACAAAGGAGCCATGAGAAGCACTGCAGCATGCAATAGGGAAGAAGCTGCCATCCTGGGGCATCTCTGAGTGAGGCCGTGTACCAAGCCACTGAGGGCTCCCTGACCAGTGGGATCAGGGTGACTATCAGCCAATAACAAACAACATTCAGGGAAAGTTCTAGCATAGATTACAAGTAGATTTAAACTGAAGGTCTGACCCACCCTGACTCCAGGAGACCAAAAGCAGTTCCACCTTTGTGCCTCAGGAGGACTACAAGCAATTCAAGAAGGTATCTGAGCCATTGTACTCCAGGGTGAGATGACCACTGCCCAGGGCACAGCTAAACACCACCTCCCAGGGGAGAATGATGCTGGCTTTTTAATCCAATTAACTTTCCCCTGAATTCCAAACCCCTTACCTACACTTTGTTCTCCTTATCAAAAGGACCATTTTAAAATGGAATTTAAGACGGTCTGTTAGGGTCTGAACCTGCAGTCTTATCAGATCGCCGGCTATCTGAATAAAGATTAAAAAAAAAACCCACATTTTTCACAAATTTAAAATAAATTCATTCTCTGTCTTTTATTTAGTAAACTCTAAAGGCTCTTAGTGGTTTTAGTACAGTTTCTTTGTTTAGCAGAAATATAAGCAGGATCTCAGTGACAAAAAGGAGTGGACCAAGGTATCACTGATCCAGAATTCTCAATTTTAGGTCTTAGTGACCAAAAAAATCAACAAATGGTCCCCTCAATTAATTGACATTAGATGGATTGTGCAAAGGAAAAATGAGAAATTCTAAATTATTGGTTGGTTTTACAACAGTCTGGTTGCATGCACAGTCACAACCCTTTAAACTGTAACGTAAAGAGAATATTACCTTGTCCAGTACACCCTTTAATCTTCATGGCACCTAGGCTTACAGATTCCAGGATAAGGAGCACCCCACTCTAGCTACCACTATTTCTTGCCTAATGAATAAGTTTCTCAGCTACAGCCTTTAACATGTTCTGCTGGAACTCAAAAACCTTCAGAAGAGGTGCCACACGATCATCAGACTCCAAGGCCTTAGGAATTTCCCTCTGGGGCTCCACTGAAGCTCTAAAGGCAGAGAGAGCCCTTCCCCTGCTTTAAAGAAATGTTGAGTCCAACCATATTTTTTTTTCACCATTACTATTGGGAAACTAGGGGGACAGTTCTGCTTGTCACAGTTTATGTGGCTGATGACACCCAGCATTACCAAAAATGAAATTATAATGTCAAATTTATTTTTATTATTTATTCTTGAAATGATGCATTTAAAAAACCAACCTTCTAACCTTCGGAAAAGGTAAACTCCTTAAGGATGTCCTTGGCAAGCTTTTGAAACAAGCCTTTGTCAATTGCAATGAAACAACCCAATAGTCACAATCTATTTGAAATCTGTCATGCATAACATGTAATTAAGTATAAGAGTTTTCAAAATATTTGCTTCTAAATAAATTAGATCAGATTTAGCTTATTCATGCACTAATGTCATTCTCACTCATTTGTGTCCTCATGTGTTTCCTTGAAAGGTGAGAAAAATAGGCAGATACAGGTAGTGGGGGACAACCCACCATCAACAGTTGACAAATATTCTTCTCTTCCTTCACTCAGGAAAGCTCCCTGTGACCGTGTCATCAATCATGTACATCACAAGAGAAAAAATAACGTGATCTCAAACACCAGTTTTTCTCTGACTGTTAAAGAAAAGAATGGTCTATCTTTAGCTCAGCTCCCAGCGGATCCGGAACTAGTGCTATATTACAGAACTCACCTCCCATGCTTTCTCTGCCTGTCCATGACAGTGGTCATTTTATTGGACTCTGACAATTTATTCACATCTCTCTCCTCACTGGGACTGCTACCCACCTTGATACTACAGATGTGTCTTTTTGCCTTGGTGTCGAAGATCCAGCACAGTGCCTGGATCATAACGAGAATTCAATGTTTATTGGATGAATGGACGGACGGACAGATGGCTTGATGGTTTGATGGCTGTTATGTAGAATAAATACAGAGGATAATGTCCACTTAAACCACAAATGCTGCCTTCTTTTATTGAACTTTGAAAGTTCTGACAATGTTTTGAGAACTAAGGTTATGTTTTGACAAAACTAATTTAGCGTTTTGCAGAGCATAATTTTGGAGCCCAAATGACTATGTTTGACGACATCTCTTTAAGTAAAACTGCATTTTGTTTAGACCAAGGCATCTTGACTGGCAAGTTATATTTTTTCTTTATTTGAAAGTTTGTGTAGAAATGTATGACTGGACTGGCTATGGATTCTTCCTGGTTCCCGCTGCTTCACTTCCTCGAACTGAAAGGCCTTGCTTCCAGGAGTGCAGGTCTTGCTGGGTTTCCCAGGATCCTTAAAATGCTATAAGAAAGCAATAGAACATGAATTCTGCTAAAATGATTTTGAACAATATGAGTTTTTAAATATATATTCTTTAAGGGAGGAGACTGGAAGCAATGCCATTTGGACCCTGGGCTGCACCACTGAGAGGGAGGTGGATAAACTTCTTTGCGGAAGGGCCAGATTCATGAAGTATTTTACTAAACTCCATGCAAGCAAACCATATGACTCTGCAAATTTGTCTATGAATGGAGTCATTTGTTCCAATTTAGTGTTTCAGACTTTCTGAGAATAATATTTCCAAGAATACCCAGGAGACTTCGAAGTGAATAATCCCAGATTTCTCTCTCTTTTTTTAAACCAAAAACTTTAGATAATAAGTAACAAATTAAAACATTTGCATTTTATGGTTTAACACAAGCTTATACAAATTGATTGGTTGGTGGCAAGTTCTGACTTGAAACATTTAAAGAACATGAACTCCGACTTTACAGAAGACGGTGCATGTTAAGTAAATGGAAGGCAGAATTTAGCTTATTGTTTGGCTTTAGTTTCTTTTTCCTGTGCTATCTTTATAACGGCTGTAAGTAGCAGCTTGGAAATGCTGGAGAGATTTTTATTTTTCTTTCTTTTATTTAAAGAGAATTTGGCCAGAAACTTTGTTATTTGCATATAGTAGGATCTTGACATACCCTGTGCTTTATCTTGTCCACGTTGTAAAATATGACTGACTGTGGACTTCAGGATTTAACACAAATCAGCAATTACTGAACACTGCGTTGAAAACGTAGTCATTCCAAACTGAATTATCATCTCTGGTGACGTTCTCCTCTATAAACCCTAAAAAGTTGAAAAATGGTAATACAAACCACATGGTTGCTTCATTCCACCACCACTCTTGGCAGAGCAAGTGTTGCCTGGCAACCTCGCTGTCAGCTGGGCCTGCGGTAATCAGAGCCGTCTTGCCCTGTAGTTAAATCGAATGCTTTCTTTCTGAGAAACCATCAGTGGGTGCTTTTTCTTCTTATCAGTCTTCTGAGTAATGTTTGAAAAGGGCTTCTGAGGGTGAGGAGAATATGTCCTCATGGTGGGAGCTGCTGAAATAGTAAAAAAGAAAAAACAACAAAACAATCAAGTATTCTAGTGACTTCACAAGGCCTGCCAGGCCTGCCTGCCTGCTGCTTTGGACTTCGGCCCCACAGAGGTACCAATGCAGCCTGTTGCTCCCTTGGCTCCTGTTTCTCCCCTGGGCCCTGAGCCTCCCTCCCTGTGGAAACTCGCACAGCAAGGGTCGAATGTATGGAATTAAGAAATTAGGATCTGAAGACAGAAAACACAAATGTGGCCTTCTTGCATTTGGCTCTGGAGACAATGACACTATCTTAATTCCATCATACTTTGGAGGGAAGCATGTATTTGGAACAAAAGTGCTGATGACAACATCCCTTTAAGTGGGCCTCATTGTGACTGAGATGACACAAATTCGCTGTGATAATTGAGCGTGTGAAAAGTGAAACTTCCAGGAAAGAGAGCTCAGCAGAGCAGCCATAGCCATGGGGACGGTGTCTAATGCAATGTGAAAGTCAATAAGAAATTGGATTCACCCAGCAGAAGGTTGCTTTACTTTATAGCCGAATTGCAAAAACAAAGACATTATTCAACTCCCTGTTAATTAGACAAAACGATAACACATAAAGTGACTGGTAGAGTTCCTGCACATGGTTGGCACTTAATTAATGTGAGTTGGTTCCTCTCCAGTCAGACAAATTTCCTCTGAGATCCCTGGGTCCAGACCCCTGAAATGCTTGTGATGCTCACTGAGGGGCTTCTTCCTTCCGTTGCTTCATCTTCTTTTCTGAAACCCACCATGCCTCAGAGAAAGAGGTATTCTGTGAAAAGGGGCTGATAAATCCTGCCCAGTCCAGCTACTTCTTTGAGTAAGCCCTCTGAAAGTGAACTTTTCTTATGCCCTTAATCTCAGGATCCTCAAATCCAAGACCTTGGATGGACTTAATTCTAAAGCTGAGAATATTATGCCCCAGAAGGAGTAAATGATCCCAAGGCTCATAACCAGAGGAGAGCCTGGTGTTTATCTTATGACTCAAAGGGGCAAGGGTCACATTTGTTAGCTCACTTTCTAAAGTGGTTAGAGGTGGTGCTTAGTGAACAGACGAGAGCTTACACATGTGTCTGGAGTGAATAGGATTCACATACAAGAGGTGGTACCCAACTAAAAACATATACATATTTTGGATTTCCATTCTAATGGGCAGAAAATGACTTAGGCTTTATTTGATGTTCCTGTTCTAGCCTTTTGTTGCACAGGTCCCAGTCCTGAAACACACAGAAATCCAGTTACTGAGCACGGTGGCATCCCTGGGCACACGCAGGCCTTCTTTGTTGCCCACAATCCCTGTTGTAATCACTCTCTGTTTACGTGTACAGATTTAACTGTCAGGGACACCATTTGCCATTCAAATAATAAATGAAATTGCTCATGTTTGCATATGTTCTAGAGTTTCCCGAGTGTTTTACACTTGTTATCTTGTGGGACTGTCACTTCTATGAAGCAGGCAGGGATAGATATTATTGCCCTTATTCTTGCAGTAAGGAGACCAATATAGAGGTGAAAAGTCTCAGGGAAATATATTTGAAGTAGACTGTCACCAGGTGATGCTTTGCTTTGTTTTAAACTACGATTCCGATGACAGATATCAACAGGCCAAAGTTAGTGAAACCTAAAATACATATTTCATTATTTCAGTTAGAGTGCATTTTCAAAAACTTTTAAACAGCATACAGGTGAATTTTGCAGACATACCTTTCTCAGCAATCTGTGTCTATTTATCACTGTGTAACTTTTGTCCTGCCGGAGACTTGACTGGGCTGCTTTTTAACTCCATGCCTCTGTATCCGTTGCCTTAAAGCCAGATTCCTCATAGGCTTAACCCCAGGTGTACCTCTCATTCTGTCTGCATGTGGTCTCTTTTCCCCTATTAGCTTGCTAGAAACAATTAAGTACACAGCTTTCATTTCCTTTTCAGCCCCTGTCCATTAGCCACAGAGTTCTGTTCTGTCTTGAAATGTCTCTCCCCAAATGGGTGAAGACAAGTTGGTCACTGACACGTAGGGTGTCCCTGTATTTCCGCGGACCCCTCCTCCCCATGACCAACTCTTCCCACCAAGAAAGCTTTCTCCTGGCATTGTTCTTTCCAGAATATGAGGGCAAGCTTTCCCTCCTTCTAATTCCTTCTGTGATTAGCAGCTGCAGGCTAGGTATAAAGACTTTCAACTACAAAACATCTCTGAAGCCTGTTGCTACCAGTAACACAACATACAACTTTTAAACAGCTCTGTCTGATACAAATTGTTCTAGCCAAAGAGTTCCTCTGAATTGATTTCTAAAATGAGAGATATTCTTCCAGAACAAAACATTTTATGCTAGATTTTTTCATGGTGATTTAGATCATTGCCTGACCCATTTATCCTTAAAAGCTCAACTTCTTTCCTGTTGCACAGCTCCATTAAATAATAATTTCTGTCCCAGTGATAGTGTAAGAGTCTCCTCTGACTTCCACGAAGCTCAAAGCGCGTGTGCATTTGGTATTAGAAACACTCACAGGGTCCTTTGTTAAGGGGGAAGATGACAGAAGCACCTGTATAGATTTGCAGAAGAGGTAGTGAATGGTCAAATACCCTTTTTAGTGGATTTTAGCTTTATAAAGATTTTAAATTTATCTCCCTAGAAAATTGTGTGAATATCATTTATCCCACAATTCTTCCATTTAAATGACAATTTTCTGGAACTCAGGTACTCCTTTCTTCAGGTCTAGTTTGTGTAAGTAGTTATTCTCCAGGCTTTAGCTATTCAATTTTAAAAACTAAAAATTTAGATCTTCAGTTACACTGGCCGCATTTTAAGTGCTCAATAGCTACATGTGGCTAGTGGCTACTGTATCGACAACATTGCCGTAATATAGTTCCATCAGCACAGGAAGTTCTACCGGACAGCCCTACTATAGACTGTGTGACCCATAAGGACAGGGACTGTATCTGTTTTTCCTATGGTAGCCTTGAGTATTTAGCATATCGTAGGGCACAACAATATTTGTTGAATAAGTAATTCATTCAGGAAGATGTCTCCTTACTCCCAAAGTGGGAAGACAGAGAATGGGACTATAAAGAGAATCCCCCATTGGAAAAAAAATGAGAGCCAGCTAAAAATGGCAGCTAATACATGTAGACAGGAAGAATGGTCATAAGACCAACACAAGCATATCCTTATACAGTAACTGCAAAGAGATTAATGTTCACAGTAAGATAAACACCCATTCAGCCCTCACATTAAAAAAATTTTTTTTCAAATCTGGCTCCTTTATCAAAACTAGGAATTCAAATCATTGATCTACCCAGTTCCTAGTGAGAGTCGTAACCAAAAATAAACAAAGCTATCATTGGCACTAAAGAGTCCTCTAGGGAGCCAGCTCTCCATCAGTTCCACACTTGCTTGAATTCAATATATGAAGAATGAAAAACAAGAAAATGGGGAGATATCACTAAGGCACCCACCACATGAAAACTTCTTTACATAAAGGCAGCCTAATGAGAACAATGCACTTCGCTTCAGGAGTTTACTGATAACTTCTTTGTTAAAATCATCTTTCCCATAGAAACAGTGTCCCACGACGTGAGTCTCCAAGAGCAGCCTTCCAAAACTAATGTCATCCATCCTATAGTTGAGGGAGTTGCTAAACACTCAACTGTGTGCACCACGGATTCTATGGGGAAATACATTCAAAGTTCTAATTCGGAGTGCTTGGCTACATGCCTCGCCTATCCATCACTGCCTGCCTTAACTCTGAAGTACTGATGGAGTTTTTGTGGCCTTAGGGAGGCCCAGTAGGGTAGAAACCAAGGTGAAGAGAAGCAGAGACTCAGTTTGCAGAGCTGGTGGGGGCTCTAGAGTAAGGAGTAGGGTGAACAGGGGGAAAGAAGCAGAAACAGAGCATTTGGGAGATGTCGAGGTGAAGGCACAGTGGGGGTGGGGGTGGGGAGCAGCAATGGAGGAATGACAGAGGACAGGCCTTCCCCCTTTAATGTTGTCTGTCAAACTGCTCTGACCCCACCCCCTCCCTCATAACCACCCAGCACTGTGATAAAACTCTGACTTGGTTTATGGCTTCCCAGTTCTCTTAAAAGAAAGACAAGACTCCTACGTTGGCCTCAAACTAATTCAGCTCCTCTCATGAGTCCCCTGAAGCTGCCCTTCACTTTTCTCCCAGCCACACTGATCCTCTCTCCACCATTCCCACCCCCACCCCACCGCAGCTCTTCAAATACGCTACTTATTTAACCGGGAAGTTTTTTCATTTCCTTCTGGGGCGAATTAACTCCTCTTTAAGCTTCATATTCAGCCTTTCCCACTTGCTCAGGAAAATCCTTTTTGAACCCCTGGATTAGGTTCAATTGCTCCTATTTCTGGCTCGGAGCATCATGTACAACAGTTTTCCCTCATTGCATTTATCAGAGCTGTGAGTTTAAATCTTTCATGTAATTTTTGGTGAATGGTTTTTTCCTCCTGAGTGTAGACTACAAGCTCCGAGAGGCCTATCTCCAGGGTCTGTCTCTCTTATCACTGTGTTCTTAATGCCTAGTCTATTGCCTGGCACATAATAGGTACTCACTAAATATGTATTGTGTGAATGTAGGGGTAAATGAATGAAATGCAATGAGGAAAGGTGGTTCTCAGGCTGGAGACTGAGGATGTTAGGGGTTAGCCCTCCCTGATTATGGGGGAGAGGACAAAGAGGGACAATGTTTATGTGTACACCCAGCTGTTCATAAATAAGGGTGACCACAAGTGAGGAACTGCCTGTGTTCATTTGAAAGTTAAAATGTTTACACAATTCAGTATGTTTTTCCATTCTTTCTCTAGCATAACTGAGAAGACAGGAGGTTCTGTCCTCCAAGAGAACACATACTTCCTCTCCTTAAAAGAGAAAAATACTTTAGAAAGCTAAACTGTTGACAGACTTGGAATTTTCAAGGAGAAAAAGAATCAGATGAGAAAGTCGCTTCTTTGCTTTACTTTTGTGGTTACAATTAAATAACAACAGATCAAGAAAATAAATGTGCCTAATTGTATAGTTGGTAGGACCTGGAGGGGTTTCATGACAGGGAGCACTTGTCTTGCTAAATGGTATCCACGCTAATGGGGTTAGCCTTCTAAGCACATACTAGCATTTCCGCTTTGTGCTTCTGACCTAAGGGGTTAAAATGGAATGCGGTAACTTTCTCAGTACTCATTTTGTTTTGTCCTGCTAAAGTCAAAAAGAATCGCTTGTAAAGGCAGAAAATGTCATCATTTTTGCACTCGCCCTGACCCCAGCATCTAAAAATACAAAAGCTGGAATTTCTAAAGCAGGTGACTTGAAAAAATAAAAAAATAAAAAAACTTAAAGAGGGCTAATTGTTTAAGGTCTAAATGTAGTCCACAGAAAAAGACAAAAATAGGGAGGTGTCTCTCCAAGTGACCCAGCCTGTACAAAACTGGGCACACAATTCATTTGAAAGACTTTTTGTCCCTGCATATTTCCTCAGAGTTAAAGAGAAACATTTCATTTTCAGCATAATGGATAACAGGGGCATCTTGGCTACCTTCTGTCTACAAGTGAAGTTAATTTTAGCCTGACCCTCATTTTGAGCGCGTGGAAGAATTTATATTGCTTGTCAACCTTTGCTAGAAGCCAAAGATAGCCTTTAAGTCTTGAAGAAAGTGTCTCCTGTTTGAAGAGATTTTCCCACCACGTGTTAAAGCCAGAAAGAGCAGTTGTGGATTTACAAAGAGCTGCACCTGTTATTGTGCGCATCCTTGTTGCTGCTGTGAGCTCGCCGGTCGGTTTAACTTTTCTTTTCCCCTTTGAGATGTGCTCTAGTTCTTAAATACACATTTCAAAACACTTCCTTTTGGTTCTAGAGTGAAGGAAATTGATCACTTTTCAACTGTATGTTTTTAATTGACTTCTTCCTTCCTGGCTAGGAAATTAACTTGCAGTCTTCTCTTATTTGATCTGTTAAACAGTGTGTGACACCTTCCCAGAGAACAAGATTTAATGAGATCCTAAATGCTGCACACTTCACCTGGTAGAGGAGCCTCCACACTTTCATGTAACTCTTAAAGCTATAACCATCAAACTTACAACTGAATTCTACTGCAAAGCGTATTGACTGACATCGTGGCCCGCAATGTATTGAGACAGCCAGCTATTGTTTCATTTTTCTCTGCTGGTAACAAGTCACTCTTTAAAAATCAATTGCCTTGGGGAGGGAATAGTGGGGGGAAGGGTTTTCAGGAACCACTATGGAGGACACATGGACATAACCAAGGGGGAGGGTGGAAACGGGGGAGGGGGGTGGGATTGGCTGGGGTGGGGGGAGAGTGATGGGGAGAAAATTCAAACTGTAATTGAACAACAATAAAGTAATTTAAAAAAAAAAAAAAAAAAAAAAAAAAAAAAAA
>VMDR010020185.1:0-17754 GCA_007922815.1 Macrotus californicus
AAACACAAGGAACTCCTGCAAATGAGTAAAAATAACATGACCAGTTACTATCACCACACACATGAAATACCCTGAAAGAAAATGAGCACAGATTTCTAGAAGGAGAAAGCAGATCAACAGATGGTCAGTCTCACTGACAGAGGAATTTGATAAAAACAGTGAGAAGCCACTTTACTCCCATAGGAACAATAAATATTAGAAATCAGGTGCAGGCCTACCTCAGAGATACTAGGGCATTGGCTCCAGACCACTGTAATAAAGCCAGTATCTCAGTAAAGCGAGTCATAATCTGTTTGCTGGTGCAGGGTCTTGCCCTCCATTTGTAAAAAACACACCACCTGTGAAGCACAATAAAGCAAAGTGCAATAAAACGAGGTATGCCATTCTCACCGAGTGCTAGCAGTAATGTGTAGGAAATGACAACCTTTATGCACTGGAGATGGGAGTGTAAATTGATGTCGACATTGTGGAGAGAAACTCAGAATTAATTAGAGAAATGCTATAATAAGCCACATTTTCGGGTATAGTTCATGGCTATGGAATTGAATTTTGGCCTTGTGGAGAAAGTCATTTTCATGTCCCCTATCAAGGATGGACTTGTGAAAAATCTTTACATGGGATCTGTATTGATATAAGAGATCTGTCTAGAAAAACTCCAGCCATTATTAATACAGTGAGAATGGTTTGTGCAACATCGGTGTAACCTGGCAGCCAAGGAGCGTGGACTGGAATGCACATGTGTGAACAATAACAACTTCATTGTACTAGTCAGTGGGGGTGGTAGATGCATTGAGTGAGCACATGTACTGTGTGGCCATCACATTCAAAATGACTGGGTGAGTAGAGCAAAGAATCTGCAACAAATTTTGCTTTAAGCTTTAACATTCCTCCTCACAAACTACTTGGATGATTCAGAAGGCTTTGGGGACAATGCAATGAGAGCAGTGCAAATAAAAATGTGGCACAAATGCTTCAAAGATGGTCGAGAATCTGTTGAAAGTGATCAATATTCTGGGAGGCCTGCAACAAGCAGAACACCTGAGAATGCTGAACATGTATGAGCTGCAATCAATAAAGATTGGCGACTGACAGTGTGAGAACAAGAAGCTGATCTGGGGATTCCAAAAACTACTGTGTCAGAGATTTTGATGCAGGATCTTGGCATGAAACATGTCATGGAAAAATTCGTTCCGTGGCTTCTGCTACCAGAGCAGAAGGAAGAACGTGCTGCAGTTGGGAGAACTGTGTGAGGTCCCAAGGTGCCTACTTGGAAGGGGACTGAGGCATGATTGTCCTGTATACAATGTTTCTTATATTTTGCATCTTCTTCAATAAATATCTTTATTTTTCACAGTGTGTGGCTGGATACTTTCTGGACAGACCTTTTACACTCCAGGCCCTTGTACCCATCCAGGTGTTGGGGCTTGGTAATTTGTATCAGCTCCTCCTATCTCTCATAGTTCCTCTAAATAGCCCTGAGGAAACTGGAATTTTACCAAACATTTAGGGAAAAGCTAACTCCTATATTTCTGAAACTATTCCAAAAAATTCAAGAAGAGGAAAGACTCCCAAAATCTTTTTATGAAGCCAGTATTATCCTAATCCCCAAACCAGGTAAAGACACAAGAGAGAAAGAAAATTACAGGCCAATATTGCTGATGAACATAGATGCTAAAATTCTCAACAAAATACTAGCAAACCAGATCCAGCATACATTAAAAAGATCAGACACCATGATCAAATGGTATTTATTTATTCCAGGGATATAAGGATGGTACAACAATATTTGCAAATCAATGAATGTGATACATCACATAAACAAAATGGAAGACAAAAATCTCATGGCCATATCAACAGATGAAGAAAAAGCATTTGATAAAATCTAGCACCAATTTATGATAAAAACACTCAGCAAAGTGGGAATAGAGGGAACAGACCTCAATATAATAAAGGCTATATACGAAAAACCTACTGCTAATATCATACTCAATGAGGAAGAGCTAAAAGTGTTTCCCTTAAGATCAGGAACAAGAGAAGTGTATCTGCTTTCACCTCTCTTATTCAACATAGTACTAGAAGTCCTAGCCACAGTGATCAGACAAGAAGAAGAAATAAAAGGCATCCAAATTGGAAAGGAAGAAGTAAAACTGTCATTATTTGCAGACAACATGATAGTGTGCATAGAAAACCTTATAGTCTCCACCAAAAAACTACTTGGCCTAATAAGTGAATTCAGTAAAATAGTGGGATACAAAGTCAATATTCAGAAATTGATAGCATTTTTGTACACCAATAATGAACTATCAGAAAGAAACTATGAAAGAAATTCCCATTTACTATAGAAACAACAACAAAAAAACTACCTAGGAATAAATTTAACCAAGGAGGTAAAAGACCTGTGTTAGAAAAACTATAGAACACTGAAGAAAGAAATTGAGGAAGATATGAATAAATGGAAGCATACACCTGTCCATGGATTGGAAGAATTAACGTCATTAAAATGTCCATACTACCCAAAGCAACTTGTAAATTCAACACAATTCCTATTAAAATACCAATAGCATGTTTCACAGATGTAGAACACAGATACTTCAAAAATTTATATGGAGCCAAAACAGATCCCAAATAGCCTCAGCAATCTTGAGAAAGAACAAAGGTATGGCTTTTTAAACAGCCCAATCAGGTGGAAAATCCAAGAGGAACTTAGTATGTTCCCTAAAATCTAATCCTCCTAAAGTAAGATGTGTATATTTTGAAAGACTAATTCCATCACTATCTTCTAAAAATAAATGATTTCTATGCTGTTTAATCTGTTCCAGGACATAGAAAATGATTAAAAAAAAAAAAACAAAACCCTCCTGCCCTAGCCCTAATAAGTAAGTCCTGATGATATTAGCAGTGATAAAGAGGAATTCCTATTTAGAAAGTAGGTGACCTATTATCTCCTATGATGACAATGGCTTCTTCTGGAAAACTTCCTGGAGGGTCTGCCCATGACTCTTCTTGAGGAAGTGTCACTCTTTGTAGAAATATGACCATGGTTTGCTTGGTTTGTTTCTTTTTCTCATCATAGACTTGCTTGTACACAGATAATACACCATGAACATTAGTCTCTATTAATGAAAGCCATTTAGTGTTGGGGTCCATGATTTTAAACTTTTTAAGGAGCTTGTTGAGGCCTGAGAAAGCTTCTGCTAAACGCTTTACTATGAATTTTCCAGGGGGTTCTTCTTTTCATGGGTCCTTTACCAAAATGTCACTATGTGGCAGATGACTGTATTTGGAGGTGAGATCATTAGGATATAATTAGATCATGAAGATGGAGTCCCAATGGTGGGATTCATATCCTTATAAGAAGACAAAGAGATCTAGCCCTTTTTTTCTCTCCTTATCCTCTCTTTAAGAAGACCTACCATCTGTACATTAGGAAGAAGTATGGTACTTCACCAAGAACCTGACTGTGCAGGCACCCTGACCTCAGACTTCCAGCCTCCAGAGCTGCTAGAAATAAGTGTTTAGTGTTTAAGCCAACCAGTCCATGTATTCTGTTATAGCAGCCTGAACTAAGACAGTGCAAGGCCAGAAGTGTTTGGTGCATTTGTTGAGAGGTCTGTGGGGAGTCATCTTCCAGGGCACAGGCAAGCTGGCCTGGTGGGTGGGCACACAGAGGGAGTTGAACTCCTTTGTGGATGTGAGGCCTGGAGCATGCAGTGCCTAAATTGGAAGGCTATGTGAAGGTGGTCACAAGCCCAGGCTAGGGCTAAATAGTGGCTGAGGGACTGTACCTGTGGGTGGCAAGGGCAGGATACCACTGGAAGGCCCTACACATGGCACCACTGACTAATCATGCAGTAGAAACAAGAGAAAGCAAAGCAGAGCACACTGGAAGCAGGAAGAGAAGCTCCTATCCTCCTGCAAAGTCATTCCAGTGCATGGCCTCACAGACAAAGCTTACACTGTGTTCACTGTGAAGGAGAAATGTTTAAAGGGTCCAGTCCACGTGTGCAGAGCAGCTACCTGAAAACTGGCATGGTACTGCTGGAATTAGTCAAGTATAAGTTCACTTCAAAGCTTTAGTGATTCCTAGTTGACTTTTATCATTATGCATTTCTCAATTAAGAGATACAGAGGACAACAATTAGCATTGGAATCCCCAAAATATTTTGATGTTAAACCTGGGTCCTTCTGCTTCACAAGTTGTGAATATGCTGTTCCAGCAAGCTGCCAACAGTGAATCCCAGGGGATGCCCACCTGGTGGTTCTAAAATAGCATCCTCCCTCTCCAGCTATCAGGTTTCTCTAAATCTTATACGGTTCATTCTACTGTGAATCATTTACATAGATTATGATGGAGATTCCTGAGTCCCGTGTGCACCACTTCTTGACCTTCTGAGTCCCAGGATGCATGCAATCAGCCTCTGTAAACACCTGGCATTTCCTCAAACTACCTGACCATTTGGCTCAAAGGGCAGTTTGACCTTTTGCCCCCCACACGAGACAGGGCAGTTGACTGAATGAATGAGTAAATAACCAACCAGCCCCTGCACAGTCTGAGGATTGCTATGAAGAACACATAGCATATGTGCAAGTGTATGGAATAGTGTAAATAAATCATCATTGCTATTGCTAGTAATAACGTAACTTTTAAATAAGGTTTCCTTTGCATTTCAGTAGATTTCATTTGCAAATTAGTGGGCTGGATACATGCATATAGATACATATTTTTATAACCAAGTTTACTGGTGGCTAAGAAACTCAAAATTTCTGTGATGTCTGCATTTTATAGAAAATTCTATCATTATGCTCCATTCACACATAAACCTGTGTCTAAACATTATGGTATCATGCAGTCCCCAAAATGCAGCATCTGGTTGGGAAGATAAAAACCATTTCTAGTTGCATCTGAGAACTCTGACCTGAAGGACATTTTCAGGAAGCAGGCACCAGTAGGAGAGAGGAGAGAAGGAGAGAGATAAGAACAAAGGTTAGTTTCATTTACAATGAAACAAGTGCGTGAGCTGACAGTGTGCTAGATGAGCCTGCTGCCTTTGCAGGTTAATGTCTTACCTTACACTCAACTTTTCGGTAAAAGAAAAAAAAAGAAGAAGAAAACTCTAGGATACAAATTGTGAAACTTGTAATGGTGATATGATCCGTTAATTTGGTTAAAATGCTTCATAATACAAGGCAGTGCAGCTTTTGGCTGACACACATGAGGAGTTATGCTTCAGTGCACAAAAGCTTTCCCATGAGAGGCTTGTTTTTGGTTTTAATAAGGCTCCATCTCTCTAAGTGGATTACCAGTAAATTCTTGTGCTAGTTTAATGCTAGAAAACAAATGGGAACCTTCAGGTTTTTTCCCCTCCCTATTTCTAATATCAAGATTGCTAGTCATTTGGGGGATAGGAAAATGGAGACAAAAGACATCAAAACAAAAAAAGACAATGTCTGGGGTGGGGAAGAGACAAGAAGAAACTCATAATAAGGAAGAATATTTTTCCAGGATGATGAGGCATGCAGCTAAGCAACCTAACAAGCTGATGAAGTAATTCAGGTATACAAGTCCTGAGATGTTATCTAGCCAAGCCTCTGCCTTGTGTGAATGAGGACCCTGAGTCCTGGAGCTCTATAGAGGAACGTGCTGAGAATCTTGTAGCTCGCTGTTGGCAGAGCTATGTCCAGTCATTGACTTAAGAATTTTTGTCTTTTGTTCATTTTACCAAACTTCATTGAGCTTTAGAGGCAACCTGGTACTTGAACGTTTTTATTTTTAAATTACAGTTTACATTCAATATTATTTCACATGAGTTTCAGGTATATAGTATAGTGGTTAGACAATCATATATTTTACAAAGTGGTCCCTGTGGTTCTTGCATTTTTAATGTTTTTATCTGCCCTAATTGTTGTGGATCCCAAAGGATTATTTCCCAGGTGGAATCTCAGTTGTGGTTGTTCCTTTCTCTAACCACAACATCCTTCTTGATCTTCTCTCCCATTTTCCAAATCTACTCAACTTGTTTTCTAGCCAACAGAGCACAACACTGGACTCCAGGCTCAATTGGCTTCCTCTTTCTTTGACCTTCCTCAGCCTAACCCAACTGTGGACCACCTGCCATCCACTTTCTCGACATCTCCATCTGTCTATGAAGTGGAGCTAAGAGGACCAGTGTAAAGTCTTGCTTCGGTGAAGACTCAGATAGACTCAGATGCAACAATGTCATTTCCCCTCCATGCTACCTATCATTTCTCTGCTGAAGGAGCCTCTTTAGTGTTCTCACAGAGGCTATTTGAGTGGCGCCAGTCTTCAAATTCCATCCTTCCCTCTCCACAGATCATCAAACCACTAGCTAATGTTTTTTTCTTTCCTTTTTTTTTTTTTTTTTACTGAGATGATCCAGGCCAACATGTATGAGCTTCATCAATTAAACTTGTCTTCAGTTTACCTCATCTCTCTCTACATTTTTTGCTTTGTTCTTATTTTCACATTCCAAGAAGAGGGAGTCTCTTGGTGTCCTACATCAGCAATTCTCAAACTTGGCTGCATGTTAGAACAAGTAAAGAATGTTATGGATTTTAATGCCCAGGCACTCCCAGACCAGTAAAATCAGAGACTCTGGAGGTGGAACCTAGGCATCAATTGTTTTGAAAGCCCCTAGGTGATTCCATTATGCATCCAAGTTTAAGTACTACATCTCTAGATCTCTTTTGTCTCACGTCAGCATTTAGGCCTGTGGTTATTCTCTCCCCTTGCTACATCTAAACTTTCTTTCCACCCCCTTTGCTTTATACATCATACCTTTCAATATTTACAGGTTTCCCAAATGGAGAAAATATTTCCCTTTACTTGCTGTCTTCTCTAGCAACCATACTTGTTTATTTCTGTTTGCTATCACATGTGTGGGAGCGATTATGCGCCTTCAGCTTACACTTCATCACTCATTTTGCTAGTAATTCAGCTCCTAAATTTTATAATGTATTAAAATGTGTCTTGGAAGTTATATGTGAATGTAATTTTCTTCCCCCAATTTAAGAGATTTTGATACTGTTGACTTCCTCCCCTTCTTGAGGTGCTTGATGTCCGGGACACTATATTTTCCATGTTCGCCTCTATTCATTAGTCTTTTATTCTTCATCTGTCTCCTGTATTTACCAGTTTTCTTTTCCTTATTCCCTAGTAGAAACATTTTCTGGCCCTTTCCTCAAGTGCTTGGTTTCTCTTCCCAATTTTACTCTTTCTTTTCAGGGACTCGGGCATAACATTTATATGTTTGTGGCAGAATAGTTTTCCCTAAAACTCTTCTTCTCCTCACTGCAGGTGGAATATGGTCTTTGGGGAGATGAGTGGGGAGACAGAGCCCACCGATGAGGCTGTGTAGCCTCATGGCTTATAACAACAGTGCTAAACTCCTACTGCATGGGCAGGAGCCCCAGCTATCCTCAGTGGCTTTGTGACAGTAGACAAGTTACTTGGCCGCTCTGTGCCTCAATCTCCACTGTAAAACAGAGAAAATACTAGCATCGACTCCATAGAGCTGTTATAAAGAACGAATTACTTAATATGTGTACTTAGAATAGTGACTGGCATGTGGTAAGTGCTGTATTAACTTCAGCTATCTTTAGAGATATCAATATATGAGGAGAAAAAGTTTTTTGTTATAGTTTGTTTTGGTGTTTCAATCTAAAAAATTCACAGCACCTAAGCCTGATCCTATATTAGATGGTAAAGATCTATTTTAGAGTCCTGAAGTATATCACATTCTTGAGGACCTCATAGTGAGCCTCCAACATTGACATGATGTACTGCCAGAAGGGCCTAGGAACAGAAAATACTGAAGGAAATTTTGTGAGGAGCAGGATGAAGACAAGGGTGGGTTAGATTAGAGCAAGGAGAGGCCCATCTGAAGAGAATGGACATCTTTTGGCCTCAAGGAGAGTGTGCGGTTGTATATGTGTTTGTGCTAAGCTACTCTGCCTGTACAGCTTTTGAAATACAATGTTGTGATCACGATGGAGAGGTTATATGTTTTGATGCTCAAATCTCGAACTCATGACTTCCCATCTGAGTAAATATTCTGTATCGCCAATAGTTTATTATACCTCCTTTACATATCCAGCTTTCCTCTCTGCACAGCACATCTTCCCTGTAGAGCCACCTCTGTCCAACCCTTACTTATGCTGTTGGGAACACCTTTTCTCCAATCACTCAGGCTGAGGCCTGTAGTCATTTCCAACTCTTTACTCTTAAAACTCAAGCTTTAATGTGTACTAGCTAAGTAATCTTGAGTAGACTATTTACATTTCTGATCTTCACTTCCTTATCTGCCAATTTTTGAAAAGAATGATGGTACTACTAGTATGACTATTACTACCAGTAGTAATAATATAGAAGAATAATATTAGTAATAATAATAGTGACTAAATGTATTGATCTCTTAAATTTTCTCATTTAATCCTCATTAACAACTCTATGGAGCAGGTTGTAATTTTATCTTTGGGTTACTGAATAAGATAATGAGGCCTACTGAGGCTCATTCAGTCAGTCAACAAACATTTACTAAATGCCTAATCTGTACCAAGCATTTTGCTAAGAGCTTGAAAATCACCAGTATAAAAGACAGGGTCCTTGAACTTGCATCCTCATTCGGGATAACCAAGCCAACAAATGTAATAATTACAGACTATGGAAGAGTCCTGTGAAGTAAACAATATTCTTGTCTGAGGGAGGAATAGCTTGATAGGCCTACTTTCGATAGAATAATCAAAGAAGGCATCTCAAATTAGATGCCATTTAAGCAGAGATGTAAGGGATGAAAAAGGATTCAGTCAGGAGAGGACTCAAGGGAGAGGGCACAGTCCTTAAAACTAGAAGGAGCTGGCATGTTTAAGACGAAAGACAGTCAGGGCTAAGGCAAGGTAGGGCTGGAGGCAGTGACGGGGGAGAGGCCCAGGAGATGGGGTCCCTGTGCACTGTGGCAAGGAGTGTGGAGTTTGTTCCAATGCAATAGGAGGGCTGAAGAGAGTTAGTGGAGAGCAGTGAACAGACTGACCTGAGCTAAACCTGAAAGCGTCACTCTGGCTTCAGTGAAGTGAAAGGCTTTTAAGGGAGCAAGAGTGAAGTGTGGGAGAGCAGACGGGTGGCCACTGTGGCAGTCAAGGAGGGAGATGATGAAGGCTTGGGCTCATGGAGCGAGTGGAGATAGATCTTGTTTGTTGTTTGTGACTTGTGGAGGGACGTGAAGACAAGGAAGGATCCAGAAAGAGGTTTTTAGCTTAAGCAACTGGGCGAATGGCAGGGCCAGTAACTGAATTGGGAGGACCAGTGTGGGAACAGATTTTGAGAAAGAGAATGGGACAGGAATTCAAGAGTTAGATTTTGGCCATGTTATAAAAAATAGCAGGCATCCAAATGAAGAGGTTATTTAGGCAGCTGGATAATGAATCTGGTTGAGGAGTCTGCCTAAAGATAAAAAGATAGGATTTTCTGCATATACCTGGTTTTTAGAGCCATTGACCTGGAGGGGAACATATACATAGAGAAGAGAAAGTGCTTTAGAACTGAGCACTGAGGAACCTTAACATTTTAAATTTACAGGTCAGGTAGAGAACAAAAATCCAGAGATAAGAGAAAAGACGCTTGTGCCAAGTTACCCACTTGGTAAGGAGCTCAACCATGGTTACTGATGCAGCCTCTGGGAAGAGTCCTACAGAGCCCAGCACGCAGAAACCCCTCTCCCCACAACCTGAATTCCTGCAGCAACTGCATCCCCCTCAAGACCCCTCATCAGGCATTCAAAGCCAATCTTAATTGAGTCATTCTTCTCCAGCCTATTTCTGGCACCACAGATGTTCCTAAACATTTGTTGACTAAGAAACACTCTACAACTTACAAAGCTGTAGGGTACTCTTTTAGGTAACAGTAACCACCACAACAATTCATTCATTCAGCACATACAGGGGGCTTGCTGTGTGCCAGGCCTGACTGCAGAAGACACAGAAGACAGAATAGATAAGTCCCTGCTTTTGGGAAGCTGACATTGCGGAATATGGTCTCTCTAATCCAGTGTTCTCATGGCCCTCCCATGAGTCATATCCTTTCCCCTTTTACAAATGTTCATTCTTCTTCCTTATCCTCTTCCCTCCCCTTCCCATATTCAAATCCTACATTTCCAGAGAAGCCAGCCAGCCTAAAAATAGCATCTATGTTCCCATACGTGAGCACTGACATATCAAAATGTAAACATCATCTTCTCCATGCCTTCCCACAGAGAAACACATCTACCTACAGAGCTCCTGCCCCAAACAGAAACATCAACAGAAATTTCTGCAGAGGTAATCAAGTCTCTGTGTGCAAAGCAATACAAACAGAGAAACCAAGAGAAACAGACCCTCACACGAGGAGGGGGTGATAGCACGAGCTTTGCTGGGTGAAAGAAAAAAGGAACTCAGGGACAATAATGGGTGCTGTAGACACAAAGGAACGGTGCCAGAGGTGGATGAGAGGGTAAACGAGGGGTCAGTAAAACGGTGTCAGTTAACTCGGAAAAGAGCTGTTGGTGGTAGTCTGTGCTCACGTGCTTAGCTTGTTATCTACAGCCAAGACTCAGAGGCAATGGTAGTCACATTCAAGGATTTTCTCAGGAGCGCAGGCTCAGAGGAAGGCTCTTGCAAGGAAGGTCAGTTCCTTAGCTCCAGCAAGAGCAGGCTATATGAGGGAGGTTTTACTGGGGATCAACCTATTTACCACGAAGGCCTTCTCAACCATGTAGATTAGGCTAAGCCCTCTGATGGGGCTACACAGATAGTTTCTCATATGCTTACTTACATCAGACAGTCAAATAACTTGCATGGGCACAGCTGACAGGGTCAGACAGTGAATGACGAGTACACACAAAGGATCATGGAATATTAAAGAGCTGGCTAATTTCCTTGTAGTCCAGCAGAGGGAGCTCTAGCCTGGAGGGCCTCAATATTCTTCAAAACTCAATAAAAGAAGAGGTATGGAGAAAGAGGAGAGTTACAGAAAACAAACAAAAAAACAAAATCCAGATTAGTTAATATAGAACTATCCTGTACAAGTACCTGAACAAGTGTCTGACCCATAGTAGGCTCTCAATAAGTAGTGAATGGATGTGACATAATCTGGTGACCAGATTGTAGCTCTCAGTATTCGTACAGTAACACTTTTCTCCTCATTCGGCTCCATTTTTCTCTCCAGTCCCTTTGACTATTTGCATATGCACACCCTTTGGACACCCACTTCCCATCAAAATGTCATGGAAAAATTCTGTGAACCTTGACTGCAGGGTCAAACTAATGTCAAAGGGAGGTGTCAGGAGAGGCATGTGATAAAAATAGCCCCGTCAAGGTTTCCACCTGTTTCCCATGCCCAAACACTGCGCTCGAGGCAGTTTCTCAAAGTGTGTTTCCCCAGAGCTCTACATCAGAATCATCTGGGTTGTTTGTCAAAAATTCCAGTTCCCAGGCCACACCCCACAGAATCTGCTTCAGTGTTTCTGTGTTAGGGCGCCCCAAGTGGCTGCTCTGCGTATGAAGCGTGACAGTCTCTTGCAGAGCAGGGAGAGCTGACAATCCCTTTTCCTTACTCCAGAACTCCAAAGAGGACAGAAAACTCTGAAAAGTGTAGGTTTTCTCATAACTCATTTTGGAGGCAAAAATCTAACCCATGAAGTGCAAGGAAGCTATATATAATCCTAATTTATTGCAGCTGCTTGTGAACATTCACATGCTTCACTGCAGAAATATTAACGTGTTTGATAAGAAGGTGTCGCCACTACCCAACTAAGGGTGTTATGGGACATACGGTATGTGCACTGCCTTGTCTTTCTGAAATCCAAGAACCTTCTGAATTCAGAAACATACGGTCTCAAGGGTTTCAGATGAGGGGCATCTGTCCTGTGTTCTCGTGTTCCATCCGTAGGTGGTGTGCGAAGCAGCAGTATATGGACTGGACAAGGACAAGAAAGCGTAATAGAAAGATGACTGGCTAGGGAGCCGGAACGTTTCGACTCTCTTGGCCTTGATTCTCTCTCCTGGAAATGACGGAGGACATGACATTTAAGGCCTCTGACTCTAAAATTTTGATTATTGCACCTTCTTGCTTTCTCAAGAATGTTGAGGCATTACTACCACAAAAATTGGATTGTGGTGTTTTGTTATTTTCATTAAGGAAATTTAAAAAGGCAAAAAGCCTTCTCTGTTTCTCTTTTGGGTTTTCAGACCAATTCTTGACTGACATTTCTCTCAGTGGTGTGAAAGGGCATTTACCCAAATTCTATAGTTATTTTGATACATTATGGCACCCAGCAAAAACTACTAGGAAACTACCAGAATACAGAAGTACTTGTGAACGCCGGAGAGGGCAATGGAACTTTGTGGAAGGAAATATTATGTGTGTTAGTTACTGAGGAGGAGTAAAAAGAGACATAGAACCAGAGATCTGAGAAAGCATCTACTACCAGCAGCTCTGGGAGCGTCACTGGTCCAAGCAGCAGCAAACCCACATGACTGGAGTCTCCATCTAGCCCTCTGTGCAGTAATTAATGTTTAAATAATCACCCTCAGACACTGTCACGTCCCAAGGCAAGATTTTGAAAAATTAAAAACTCACAAAACAGAAAGTGAAACAAAACAGCAGGCTCCAAGTTTGTTCTGTCGGAAGTCATGTATTGTAGGTTGAGTTGTGGGCCCCAAAATACACGTGTTCAAATCCTATCCCCCAGTACCTCAGAATATGACCTTATGTGGGTCATACAGAAATACATATATACATATAAAATGAAGGTAAGGTCTTTAGAGAGGCAATCAAATTAAAGTGGGGTCGTTAAGGTGGGCCCTAATCCAATGTGACTGTTGTACAGCAGGGAGCTCTGCACCCACACACAAGGAGAACACCACGTGGACAGGAAGGTGGCTGTCCGCAGTTTGAGGGCAGAGGCCCAGAAGAGATCTTTCCCTCACAGGTCTCCAAAGGCACCAACCCCGCCGACAGCTTGATCTCAGACTTCTGGCCCCCAGACCTGTGGGACCATAAATGTCTGTTGTCTAGGCCACCTAGTGCGTGGTCTTTTGTTATGGCAATGCTAACAAAATAATAGACAACGTTTAGTTCAGTGGCAGAAGGAGGCGTCCGTGAGCTCTGGGCTGTACATTTGGGCACACATTTCACTTCTTTGTTTATACTCCACTCCTTGTTTTTCATGTGTTTCGTTTTTTAAATTTCTTCTTTTTTATCTTACTGTACTAGCTATATCTTTCTAAGCTGCCTGAAAGTCCTTCCATGTTTAGAAACGCTATAAATTGCTAAGTAACTGTTATCTTACCTGAGCGCACTAAGGTCGTGCACGATTGTCATGAAACAGCTGAGTGGCAAAATCGAGCTCTTTGGTAAACACTGGGGAAGGAAACGTAAGAAATGGCACGGTTTGGTTTCATAGAGCAAATGCTTTCTGCACCCTTGGAGGGAATTCTTAGACAACACGACACTTCAAAGTGGCAACTGAATCACGGAAAACTCAGGGCTGTCTACGTCTTCATGACACAGAGCAGAGAGAGAGGGCAACCATCCCTACATGAAGGACTACGGCAGGAATGTCGCAGTGTGTGGAAAGAGGAGAAGCAAAAAGAGTGACAGTTCACGGAGCGCCTGGTGCGCGGCAGGCACTGTGCTAGACGCCTGTTACACCACAGACCCTTTAATCCTGGAATAACCTTGCCAGGAGATATTCCCAACTCCCTGCTTAAAACCAAAAAATAGGCAGCAGAAAGGTAAAGTAACTTGCCTAAGAGAAAGGTAAATCTGTGCTCTCCACTCTTCACTCCACAATATTTACACCCCTCCGCATCGCCTCCCTGAAGCCCACACATTGTTTGGCACTCTTAAATCAGGATCGTCAATATCTACAGAAATGTAACTAATGAAGAATCTTACCTTACGCTGAACGTTTAGAAATTTTTGACAGAGAGACTACAAATGTCTGTATTTGGTATAAAAGTATATAAAGAACATGTAAGGAAATGATTATATCTTTTTAGAGCAATATGGCTTGTAAACACATGCAGGCTACAGAGGAGGATTAGGCAAAATATTTAGAATCATAACAATGAAAATAGAATAACTCTAGACCAGGCTTTTCACCAATTCCTTAGTGTGAAGGGGCTGGAAGTTGATATCAGAACCACTCTTTGTTGATTAAGCCTTGGAAAGTAGGTTGTGGCAGAGATTAAGAGTTACCCTCCAATATCCTTTTTCTACTTTTAAAAGGGTTCATGGATACCCAGCTGAAGCTTTTGTTTTGCAGCCTTCCTTGCAGATAGGTGCACCCAGAGATCAGTTCCGACTCAATCGGTGGACCAAGAGTGGGGTGCTGCATGCTGCTGCCCTGTCTGTTCCTGGCGGGAAGGGACCCCTTCTGTGCCTTGTGCACTTCTCTTGGGCTGGGAAGCAGGCACGGTGATGGGACCAGAATCAGCCCTTGTGGGTCGTCACATGGAAACCAGTTTTTGAGCATGAAAGAGCAACAAAAACAAGAGCCTCAAGATTGGGGGGGCCAAGTCACTAGCAGGGGCCAACCTACATCTTATTTTGGAGAGACACAAAAGTGTTCCTGCAGCCTAACCAATATTCTAACTAATAAGCTATAGTCTCTTAATTGCACAGAACACTTCATTCTCCAAATCTTCTGAATATGAATATATGTGAAAATTCTCCCTACAGAATTATATACCACATTTCAGTATTCCTCTTGGTGGCCCCATTGCTTCCAACAAAGAGAGATTTATTTTTTAAATACAGAAGCTCCTTGACTTATGATGGGGTGATGTGCTTCTAAACACATCATTACTCAAAAATATCATTAAGTGAAAAATGCATTTAAGGCACCTAACCTACCAAACAACATAGCTTAGTGTAGCCTACCTTACACATGCTCAGAACACTTACGTTAGCCACAGTTGGGAAGAATCATCTAATGATGAACAACACACTGTAGGGTATCTGGCCGTTTGCCCTTGTGATGGTGCGGCTGACCGGAAGCTGCAACTGTCCAGCATAGGACCGAGCACTGTGCCACACATCGTTAGTCCAGGAAAAGACCGAAATCCAAAACTTGAAGTACACTTTGTACTGAGTACCATCACTTTCACACCATTGTTACGTAGAAAAATCTTAAATTGAACCATTGTTAATTCAAGGACCATGTGCACTGAGGGCACTCCATTTCCTTGGCTCCTGTCGCGTCTTTAGGAAAAGTCTCTCCAGGGGATCCTGGCCTCTTAGGTTCTCTTAGGACCGGCTGAACTGGGTCTGGGAAGCTGCGCTCATTTCTTTTCAAGGCAGGATGGAGCAGTCGTGAAACTGCAGGCGCGGTGGGGATCAGCTGGGAGTTATTAGTGATTTTGTTTGAGCGCACACAGTTCAAAAAGTGGCTGGAGATTTCTGCCATGATCTGACCTAGAAGAGTTCTTCAAACCCCTGGCAACGTGTTGGACCTGAGGTTTCTCAGACTTGCCTGAGGTTTCTAGAGATAGTGCATTGGCAGCTTCTGGAAGAGATTGGGGAGGGGGGTGTTATAACCAGAACTCCCCTATAATCCCCTTTTCTAAAATTGGGTTTAGGGAAGATGTGGGAGGAGGCCCCCTAAACCACTAAGAAGTCTCAGTTGTAAAACTGATGATTTATTGATGAGTGTATGGGGTCAACCATGTCAAGTTCTGTGATCCATTTCAAAGAAAAGGAAAAGTGAAAGAGAATTTAGCCTATTTCTATAGATGTTCTAACAGGTGGTTGCACTCAGCAGAACCACTAGGAAGCCTGTTAATAGCATTTAAAGCAGAGGTCATTTCCGGTAGGATTGGGAATTGCATATAAGCCTATTGAACTTTTCACCTTCACTTTGTATAGGCCGTAGCAGACCACGAGGGTCCAGATTTCCATAAGGGATGCTAGAGATGGGGTGGATGGGTTAGGGAAGGCAGGGAGACCACCTAGGTATAGTAGCTAGTTTCAAAAAGATGGGCCTAATCTTGGTAAAAATCTCCCCCGGAAACGAAGACATTAGACTTAGGGATTTTTGTTTTGTTTTGCACAAGGAAGGATAAAAGTGAGAAGGGCAAACTCATGAGGCTCCTTAAGTAAGAAAAGGTCAGTAAAGAATATTGGGAGGGAATTACATTGTAAGGAGAGATAGAAGCATAAATTCCATCACTCTTTTGCCTAATACAAGAAGTCTATTCATCAAATGGATAAAGCACAAAGCACTATGGTTGAATATTCAAATAATGTCATCACTTAATGTATCCAAGTCCTGGGCAGATCTCAGGTAAAGAAAATTAAACAGACGTGGTCCTTGCCTTAGCCAGTAAAATCCTAGGCAGATAACCGTGACCTAGACTAAGGAAAGCCATAAACAACAAAGTTAGTTTTTAGACCGCAACATTATTTCCCACCTTCTTGTCCTGCTGTCACTGCAAAGAAGTTGCTGCTGCCTGAGGCTAGCATTGAATTCAGCTACAATTCAGAAATATATGGATTAACAAATTTTCTCTAGGAGAAAAACAAGTTATGCAAGAAGAAGGCTATTTTAATAAAAAAATGTTGATAGGTATCCTAAGAAAACCTCTAGAAATCTTTTTTATTTTTTTGGTAGAGTGTCACTGGTAGAAAAATGGATATGCTGGAACAAATCCGCATGAGCAGGTCTCACAGGTGGTTTTAAGCCAAAAGTCCTCTGTTCACTGATGGAAGAAGAAAAACACTGTAATTCTCTGAACTTTTCGCTTGGACTGCCTGAAGTCCTTTTCTTACTGGCACGGGGCAGTGTTGACATATGAGTTGGTCTCCAGACTGAGATTGATACACAGCCTGGCTGGCCAGCTCTCCTATTTGGCACACAAAGGTCTTCTCATGTCTCAGGCAAAATACTCAGGAAGTGCTCACGGCCAGAAGTATTTGAAATAAGGCAAAAGTCGATGCCTCTGCTGAGTCTGTGCCTCAAGGTAATGAAACAAACACTGCAATGCAGCAATCAAAAACTGAGAAGCAAAAATAGGAAAGTTCGAATGGTGTGGTAACCCAGCCTGGGCTTGACAGAAATGGTATTTGAAAACAGATGGCATAAAAGATGAAAAATATCCGGCACAAACTGGATTAATTAAGAATGGCAGGAGCCAACGGAGTGAGGAACACGTGGGAAGTTATGGATTTAAGCTTGGTTTGTCAAGCTGATGAATCCCAAAGTGTTTCAGATGATAGAAACGAGCCCTCTCTTGGAAATATGTCCTGCAGCCCACATGCAGGTCTCGGGGGTGTTGACCCCTCACTGGGCATATTTGTAAAGGTAAGTTTGTGTGTAGCTTCACTATGGTCCTTACTGTGACCTCCCTCCCTCCGAGGAAACTAGAAGTATGTGTAATAGAATTGCCATACACATTTGAATATGATTCAAGAGCTTTCAAATACATCTATAGGCTTCATTTTATAATCTCATATACTTTTAAAATAAAAATGTACTAATTTATCTGCAAAGGGTTGATAGTCTTTTACATCTTTTAAAATATTTCTTTAACCTACCAACCCAAGGAGAATGTGTTGTAGAAAAATAAGACCTTCAAAATTTAAGAGGTTATAAAATAATAGAGTGATATTTGCCAGAACCTTTTTCTCTCAACACTGCTGACTTGTTGGTATTGTGTGAAGGGTAAATACTGACCCAGGGTGACAATAAATGTCAGAGCTTT
>VMDR010020186.1:0-17750 GCA_007922815.1 Macrotus californicus
AAGTAATCACCCTGATGAAATGAGTACCCATCTGACACTATACCTAGTTATTATAATGTTACTGTCTATATTTGCTATGCTATTCTTTATATCCCCATGACTATTCTGTAACTACCAATTTGTACTTCTTAATCCTTGCCACTTTGTTAACCATACCCCCAAGCCCCTCCCACCTGGCAACCATCAACATGTTCTCTGTATCTACAATGTTTCTATTCTGCTTGTTTATTTTGTTTTTTAGATTCCACATATAAGTAAAGCCATATAGCATTCGTCTTTGTCTGACAGCACAATACCCCCTGGGTCCATTCATGCTTCTTAAGATGGCAAGATTTCTTTCTTTTTATGGCTGAGTCATATTCCTACACACATATGCACCACTTATTCTTTATCCATTAATCTATTGATGGACACTTAAGTTGCTTCCACATCTTGGCTAGTGCATATAATGCTGCAATGAATATGTGAATGCAAATGTCTTTTTGATTTAGTGTTTGGGTTTCTTTGGATAAATACCCAGAAGTGGAATTGCTGGATCTTTCTTTGTGTTCTTTTATAGCCTTTGTTTTAAAGTCTATTTTGTCTGGCATATTAGTACTACAGATTTTTAAAATTTTCCTATTTTCACAAAATATTTTTCTATCCCTTTACTTTTATTCTGTGTGTGTCTTTCAACCTGAAGTGAGTCTCTTGTAGAGAGCATATGTAAGGATCTTGTTTTCTTATCCATTAATCCCCCTATGTCTTTTGATAAAACCATTCCATTTGCATTTAAAGTAATTATTGATAGATATGCATTTATTGACATTTTATTATTCATATTTTTTTATCTTTTTTCCTTCTTCTTCTTAAAGAATACCATTTAACATTTCTTATAATATTGGTGTGGTGGTAGCAAACTCCTTTAGCTTTTTCTTGTTTGGGGAGCTCTTTATCTGTGCTTCAATTACGAATGATAGTTTTGTTGGGTAGAGTAATCGTGGTTGTAGGTCCGTGCTTTACATCACTTTGAGTAGTTTGTGCCAGTTCCTTCCAGCCTGAAATGTTTGTGGTGAAAAATCAGTTGACAGTCTTTTGGGAGCTCCCTTGTAGGTAACTAATTGTTTTTCTCCTGTGGCTTTTAAGATTCTCTTTGTCTTTAACTTTTTCCATTCCAGTTATGATGTATCTTGGTGTGGGCCTCTTTGGGTTCATCTTGTTTGGGATTGTCTGCACTTCCTGGACTTGTGTGTCTTTTTCTTTCACCAGGTTAGGAAAGCTTTCAGTCATGATTTCTTCGAGTAGGTTTTCAATCACTTGCTTTCCTTCTTCTCCTTCTGGTACCACTATGATGCAAATGTTGTTCTACTTGATGTTGCTCCAGGAATACCTTAAGCTATCCTCATTTTTTAAAAATTATTTTTTTCTTTTTGTTGCAAACCACTGATTCAGTCCTCTGTTTCTCCCAATCTGCTGTTGATTCCTTCTAGTGTATTCTTTATTTCAGTTATTGTATTTTTTATTTCTGATTTGTTCATGTTTATAGTGTCTATGTCCTTTTTATGCTGTTGAAGTTCTAAGTTCCTTAGGCATCCTTTTAACCACTGTTTTGAACTCTGTATTTGGTAGTTTGCTTGCCTTTATTTTATTTAATTCCTTTTTCCAGAGATTTTTCCTGTTTTTATTTTTTTCATTTGGGGCATGTTTCTTCATCTCTTCTGTGTTTGTTTCTGTGTATTATGTAGATCTGATATACCTTTCAGTCTTGCCAGAGTGTCCTTATGGTAAGTAACCTGTAGGGTCCAGTGCCACAGCCTCCCCAGTCACCTGAGCTGGGTGCTCCAGATGAGCCCCCTATGTGGGCTCTGTTCATCTTCCTGTTGTAGTCGAGCCTTGATTGTTGTTGGCAGTCAATGGGAGGAACTGACCCTCCAGGCTGATTGTCTGTAAGGACTGGCTGTAACTATGACAGAGGAGCTCACTTCAGCAGGGCTCTGGTGCCCACTGAGTCTGTTCCTTGAGTGTGTAACTTTTAGAGGGGGTTAGGGTGGTGCTCTAGCATGATCTGAAGCTGTCCACTGGGTGTGCTGGTTCTGGGCCTCCTGGGAAGTACAGGCCAAGGTCAGCAGCCAGCTGTGCCCTGCCAAGGCTAGCCAACATGAGCTAAAAATTAACCTGTAGATAGCTGCTACTTATGCTGTATTTGAAGGTGTTCCAGAGAGACCAAGCTGAAAATTGAGTCCAACTACCACTAGTGCCCGGCCTGGGGGCACTTAACAATACATATATGACACACCAAGGCCAGATGTGCATTTTTGAGATTTGTGAACCTTGGAGAGAATTTAGGAAGTCTGCAGCATGAGCAATACATTTGCATGAAAAAGCCACTGGATGCAGCTTGGGTGAGTCCACAAATTTGGTGGGCTGGAGTCTCAAGGAATTACCAGGGTGAGGTAAAGACTATTAGGTTGATGGAGACTCAGACATGGTGCCTGCCTGCATCTGAAGGGGGAGGGCACAGCAAAGGAACAATGGCCTCTGCTAGCACTCTGTGAAAAAGGTGCCCTTCTTGCCTTCACACTGAATACAGACAATTCTGTTCCTACTCATGTCTCTGGCACCTATTGAGCTGCTGCCTCAGCTCTGGAGCTTAGAATGAGTGAGTTAGAGTAATTCCATGTGCTGGTCCTTTAAAAGGAATGCCTGGGACTCCACAAGCCCCTGTCTCACTCAGCCGTAATTTCTACTGGTTTTCACAGCCAGAAGTTATGCGAACTTCTCTTGTTTGCACTGGAACCTTGGGCTGGGGAGCCTGGTGTGGGCTGGGACTCCTCACTACTCAAAAAGGACCTCCACAGTCAAGATATCCCTCCTAATTTTTATATGTCACACATGAGTGTGGGACCAGACCATTCTGAGTCTTCACCACTCCTGCCGGTCTTGATGGGGCTTCTTCTGTATATCCTTAGTTATAGTACTTCTGTTCAGCTAGCTTTCAGGCAGTTCTCAATGATGGTTGTCCTGTAGTTTAGCTGTAATTTTAATGTTGTCATGGGAGGATGCAAGTACTACATTTACCTACTCTGCCATCTTGATGGGAAGCTCTGTAGTTTCCTTGTGGTATCTTTGTCTGGCTTTGGTATCAGCATAATAGGCTCATCAAAAGAGTAGAGATGTGTCCTCTTCTATTTTGTGGAAGAGTTTGTATAGAAATAATATAAATTCATCTTCACATATTTGGTGGAATTCATCAGTAAAGTTATCTGGGTCTGAAGTTTACTGTGTGGGAAGATTTTTAGCTTCAACTTCAACTTCATTAATCAATATAGGACAAGTCACATTAACTATTACTTCTTGTGTGAGCTCTTAGGGGCTTACACAAGTTTTCCAGAACTATAGTTTTCTCCTGAGAGCTCAAACTTTATCATTGGCAACAAATATTGTTAGTTGTCTTCCTCACATGAGAAAATGAGTTTGGCATCAGGTAAAAATAATGCCCTCTGGGGAAAGTGACATGTTCAGTCTGCTGCTGAAATAGTTACACATGTGCTTTTCCTTGGGACTGTCACTGTGAGTTTGCATGTAGGTGAATTTCCATTTTGTCACACAGAATATTAAGATGATATATCCTCTGGAGTGGGGATGGGCCAGATTTAATAGTAATCTAAAGTCTTATCAAGGATATCTTCCTGTGAAACCGGCATTTTGTCAGGTTTCCCAGGGGCTTAAGGCAAGAGGGTGAATGTGGTCCCCGTGATTCCCTCAGAATCTGTTTATTTTTCTTCTTTGTAAATCCTGTTTGTCAACTATTAGGTCTCCTGGAGCTGTCCTTTAAGTACTGTAGGGAGCAAAATCGTCCTCCCAAAATGTGTCTCTATGGCATGAGGGCTACTTTAGGTTGATAATTTTTAAGGAACAAGACTCAGATTAATAATTTTTCTTTTTACCTCCCCCTTAACTGCCTGAAAGAACTTAGATAAAGAGCCTGTTTCCAGAATAGAGCTGTCACCAGAGATATCTATGAAGAAGATGAACTATGTGTAGTACAATAGGGGGAACTCAGCAAGGCCTTTTCACTCACACTCCTCTCTGTCTCCCTTTGTCTCTGCAGGGCATGCAAACATTTGTTCACCAAACATTTTCTTTTCCCATCTCCCTGCTAGTTGACTTCTTTCCTTTTGAAGTTCCAGATTTCTACTCACCTCTCCTTAGGTCAGAATGGCATATAAATGTCAATGGCTGACTTCTTGAGGCTTCATATTTATGGAGCTCCCATATATACTAAATAAAATTAGACTTTTTCTTGTTAGTCTGTTTCATTTCAGTTTTATTCTTAGACCAACCAGATGAGCTGAGAAGGTAGAGAAAAAAATTTTCCTCCCCAACAGTATCTTCTCTTATCAACTGTGATTTTCATCTCATATTTTTTTTCTCTGTATTTTGCCGCAGTTCCTATACTTGGTCTCACTAGTGAATGACCACCTTCTTCTTAATACATATGCTAAATTTTAAAATTCAAAACACGGATTTGAGGAAGTCCCTGGAAGTCTTGTGCTTTTCCTGGTTTTCCTTAAATAGCCTCATTGCCTTTTATTGTGGTGTTTATTATCCTTTTCTAGCAGTGTGTTTCATCGGGCAAGTATTCCTAATGTTTTACCACTCTTCTCTCTGGCTCCTGTGTCCTCCAGATGTGCTGTGATTCTCATCCTGTCCAGCTCATTGGGATTCACATCTTGTTGCTAGAAGTCACAGAAAGGCAAGAATGCTGATACCATTTTACGCTGTGTCAATATCATTTTTTATTGAGGTATAATTGGCAAGTAAAACTGGATATATTTAAGGTGTACAACTTGATGATTTGATATACATATCCATTGTGAAATAATCATCACAATTAGGCTCATTAACAGATCTACAGTTTTTAACCATCACCTCATATAGTTACCATTTCCTTTTGTGTGTGTGTGTGTGTGTGTGTGTGTGTGTGTGTGTGTGTAGTGAGAACCAAAGATTTACCCTCTTAGCAAATCTGAAGTATACAACAGAATGTTTAGCTGTAGTCACCATGCTGTACATTAAATTGCCAGGCCATATTCATCTTGTATAATGGAACTTCGTACCATTTGACCAACATCTCTTCATCATCCCCACCTCCAGCTCCTGCAATCACCATTCTACTCTCTCCTTCTATGGGTTCAATTATGTTAGATTCCACATATAAGTGGGACCATGCAGTATTTGTCTTTCTGTATCTGGCTTATTTCACTCAGCATAGTGTCCTCCAGGTTCATCTATGTTGTCCCAAACAACAGAATTTCTTTTTTTAAGGTTGAAGATCAATATCTTTTTAAACTGTGTATTGTCTTACATATCTTAACCCTTGGGGAAAATAAAGACTTAAATGGGATTGAGGTTAGAGGTAATTACTCCCTTTTGTGTGTGTGTGTAAAAATGAGGCTCTGAATAATAAAGCCCCTGCCTAACATTCATCAAAGTAGAAGTGGAAGTCTGGAGGGAAGGGAACATCTATGTCATCATGGTCATTATCAGCCATCTGTTGAACTCATACCCAGTTGTAGGCACTGAGTTAAATGTTTTACACATATTATTTTATTAAAGTTTCTTCAGAAGCTAAGTTGTCTGGTTATTAACATACAACATTTGCCCTGTGACATAGGTATGATGATTCTTCTCACTTATAGTTGAAGAAGCTGTGTCTTTCCCTGAAATCACATAGGTAGGAAGTGGAGAAATTGGGATTTGAATTCAAGCCTGTCTGGTTCAAAATCCTGATTGCTCTTGACCACTCTGCTCCACTGTCCTAGCATTTTCCTCCTTTTGTTTGCCTTGAGCAACATTGGAAGTTGCTTCTTTTCTCTGCAGCTCCTCAACACCTTGTTCAGTGGGTGGCTTCCACATTTAGAAAAATCCTTCCTATTCTCTTAGTGGATGAGGTCAAGGGCACCACCTCCTCATTTCCTATACATTCTTTCAAGCAGCATAACTCAGCTATTATTGTTTTTATTACTCTTAATTACTTTCCTATTTAATGCTCAAAGAGAATGGTAGGTTGGGTGGTGTTATCAGGTGATGGGTTCCCTGTTCGCTTTTGCTTCAAGCTTCCCTGCCCCTTGCCCTTTAGATTAGCTGATTCACAGGCTGTCTTCTATTACCATGGGATCTGGGGGGAGAACAATCCTATTTCTGGTTGTCATTAGCATTTTTATTTTGCAGACCTTTTGAGTTATGGGTGTAGCATGCTCAAAAGTTCTTCCAGGGTCTTTGACAAAGGAGTTTCTGAGCACAGGGTAAGAAAGAGAGATGAAATATGTGTTATATGAACCATTTGGTTAACCCCTAATCACTTTTTAAAAAACTTTGGAATGAAATGTGAGGAAGAAGCTAGATGTCTCGTGTCCAGACTGGGGCCACAATAGAGACTCCATGGTAGGCAAATGAGGTTAGTGTCTTCCTGGTGTGGTGGGGTCAGTAAAGCCAGGATGCTCTTTAAAGCTCAGACACTCAGCTCTTAACCAGGAGTCATCCTCCCATTCATCTGGGGAACTCCTAAGAATAGATTCTGTTGCAGAAGGTTTTGATGGGTCCAGTATGCATGTTTTGACAAAGTTTTCCTGGTGACTCTGGGGCACACCCCTTGGATGAGGTGGTGCACCAGCCCCAACTGTGAAGAGGAGATGGACCTTGGGTGTATGTCCATGTACTACTGAAGCCAGAGATCTAGAGTTTATTAAATGTGATAGTTCATGTAAAGTTCTTAGCATTGTAACCAATACTGAGTAAATGACATAGTGTTACTGGATCAGGAGCAAGGAGGGTAATCCTAGGATAGAAGGAAGAAGGAGGGTCAGAAACACAGAAGATTCAATCATCAAGCCAAGGGAAGTGAAAGTCAGGTCCAGCATGATGGGAGAGACTCCAAGATTCAGGTTTTAAGTTTGGAACTATCTAGAAATGTGGAGACAGGTTCACAGGTGATGCAAGTGAACAAGGGCTTTGAACACCCAGCTTTACGGAAGGCCCCACCGGCCCTCCACCTCTTCCTGCTCTACTTGTTAACTTCTGCTTGTTCAGCCTTACTAGTTCCTTACCTGCTTCTAATATTATTTTACTAGTAACTTTAGGATCCAGATATTACAGGAAATCAATTCACTCTGTGCCCACAGCAGATTTTCAATTTTCTAGGTAACCAACACGTAAATGACTTTGCTTCCCTCCTGGACTCCTAGTGCACCCTTTCTGGACACTCTGCAGAGAAATGAGATCAAGAATGAGTCAGCTCAAGGAAGGGAGGCTGATGAGGAACATGACAGTGGGCATCTGGGAACCATGATGTGAGTAATGACATGAGTCTCTTGTCTGGCAGAATCACACTTTTCACTTAGCACCAAGTGACCCCACCACACAAGAATTTAATTGCTTCACTTGCCAATCTTTAGATTCATCACTAAAGCTTGGAAAATGAGATAACCTGTTGATGAAGCTGTCTTCTCTCTGTGGGACAGCCAGTGGCATCAAATGCCACGAAGGAGGGACAAGAAGAGGGCCCTTACGTTGGTCTACTTCCCTGCCCTGCTCTGGTTCCCAGGTCTGACTGTGTCCTCCTGGCCCCACCCGTGGGCTGAGATAAGAACAAAAGCAAATA
Source organism: Macrotus californicus (assembly GCA_007922815.1). NCBI lineage: Eukaryota > Metazoa > Chordata > Mammalia > Chiroptera > Phyllostomidae > Macrotus > Macrotus californicus. The sequence continues at coordinate 7,643 of VMDR010020186.1, forward strand.
TCCTTCCCTGCTCAGGATGCCAGCCTGACTTTTGATCTCTAATTTTTGGTCCAAGTGACCCTTCTTACTACATGAGTGACTTGTAATGTATTCATTTGCTTAAACATGAAAGTGAAAATTGGAGAATTTGGCTTCAGTGCTCTTCTTGTGCACATGAATTTTAGAATCAGTATCAGATTTTTTTAAAAGATTTTATTTACTTATTTTTAGAGAGAGGGTGAGGGATGGAGAGAGGGAGAGAAACATCAATTGATCCTCCAGCCCAGGACCTGGCCCACAACCCAAGCATGTGCCCTGACTGGGAATCCAACCAGGGATCTTTCAGTTTGTGGGATAATGCCCAACCCACTCAGCCAACCAGTTAGGGCTAGAGTCAGCATCAGTTTTGGTGATTGTTTGTTCTTTGCCTGTTTCTATCCCTTTCTCAGTTTAATCTTTCACCCTTTTCTTCCCTTTTTTATTTATAGTTTCACCTCTTGTTTTGTCACCCAATTTTCTCCTTTTCCTTCATTTTCTTTAGGGAGGTAGATAGAATCCTGGAATAGAAATCAGGAAATTTAATTCTAATGTGAGTTCTGTCATGAGCTAGCTGTGTGACCTTGGGCAAGGCAGCTCTCCTCTCTGGGTTTTAGTGTGTTTTTTCTCTATAAAATGAGGGGCTAGACTAGACAAATTCTGACAACCCTTCTGACCTCTCCTCTTCTTTCATATGACAGCTCACTCTTCCATTGGACTTAGCTCGCCTCACCAGTCTCAATGTCACAGTAACAGGACCCCATCTCCCCACCCTCCCATCCTCACCTCTTCTCTCACCTTCCATTCTGGTCCCATATCCTCCCCTCATTCATTCAGTTACGTGACAGCCTGGTGCTGCAGACCAGTATGTTTGGACTCTATAATATTCTCAGATGCTCCTCAACCAGAAAAAGAAAGGCAGCATTTGGTGGCCGCCATTGGGAGGTTTAACTATTTGTCTTTATTCTGGCTTCTCTCACCCTCAGTGTGGCTTGAAGACATAGGGGGCCTCTTAAAAAGGCTTACTTAGGGCAGGATTAGCTGTCAACTTGTTGCCCAGGCAACTACTGCCTAGCAGCACTATGGCTTCCTTCTTCACCTGGCTGGTGGCTAGGTAGTATTTGCATTGTCTAGCTGCTCTGTTTGCTTTTCTAACTGTAATGGTCACAGAGGGTTAATGAAGCAATAGATGCTCTTCTGGGTGATTAAACTCTCAGAGATGGTGAAACATTCAATCAGGCCGTCTCTGAGTTCTCATTTGCCTGGAGGGATATACTAATAGGCAGATCAACTCACTGGAATTTTCTAAGGGTCTGGGGTAAGTCTGGACCATTCATCTGGGATGCAGTGTTTGCTGTTCTTAACGTGTAAGGGGGAGGGTGTGGCCACTGTGTTTGATGATTTGTCTATAGTTCTAGAAGTTCTCAGTGGGCAGGATGGTCCACAGCTGGGCCCCTCACTGGGAATTGCCCTTGAAAGCAGGAAACTGCCCACCCTGAAGAGAGGGTTCACTGCCAGCGACTGCTAATGATATGCAAAGGCCTAGTCCCCTTGCCTCAACTGGACAACTCAGAAGGCCTCAGTTGCAACTGCTTTACAGGTCAGCTTCTCCCTCACTCAGTCTTGCCTTCCTCATATCTTTACGGCTGTATCTTCCAAGAATATTTGCCCCAAACCTTCTGAATGTAGCTCTCTGCCTCTGGGTCTTTCTAGGAACCCTAAATTCAGACACACAGCAAACACACATACTGCATGGTCTACCCTGGCACCCAAGGCCCTCAATGTGGGCAGGTGTCCATGTTTCCGCCTTCTTCATGTGCCTGACACAGAGTGCTCATGGATATTTATCAAATGAATGAATGATGAAGACAGAGAAGTTTAGAATTGTGTTTTGTTCTTCAACTGAGCTTTACATTCCAACACTTCTCAGATATACCAAAGTGAAGAGAGAAAAACTGATAAAACCTCCATTTTAAGGCAATTACTGAGAGAGTGTGGAAAATGACTTTGGGAAGCATAATCTTAAAATGGTACAACTCTTCCAGTTTGGGCTGGAATGGTTGTTATCTTTTCAGCAAAAAAATAATCAGGTTTGACAGGTGGGGAGTGGGACCCAATCACGAGGGAACCATTGACCTACAGGGCTGTTATGCTTGCTTAAGCTCCTTGCCAGTTCTCTCCCAGGGACCCATCCTAGATCTGAAAGCAGGCAAACATACCCTGACTCACAGGTTGTTCAGCTGTTCTTATCTGTGAGCTACATTTTTATCTCCCTGAACTCTCCACCCCCTTCCAACCTCCCTCCTACCCCATCTAGCCCCAGGGTCTGCTGACACCAGGCCTTTTCTATCTGGCTCAGATCAGATGGTTAGTTTCCCCTCTTCCCTGGGTGGGTCTGCTGGCTGCCTGGCATCTGCCTAGGGGCTTTGTGTTTGGCCTTTTTCCCACAACCTTGAAGCCACTTTACAGTGTTGCTTGTGTCCTTCAAGAACCCATGACAATCCCAAGGGCAGCAAGTAGGCCTGCCAACTCCTCTAGAGGAGTTCATGGGGGCTGCTATTGCACTCCAATGAAGAATAATCATTACTGAGCTTTTGTAATTTTAAAACTTGTTATTCTTCCTTAAACAACTTCAGGCTTCTTTCTGGTAGAGTTGCTGTCTAATTCTTAGACCTGAATATCTCAGACAGGCAATAACATAAAGTTAACATTCATTGAGTGCTGTCGATATGATGAGCTAAGAGCTTTTTTGTCTTAAGTTATTTACACATCCCAACAGTCCTATTGGTATTGCCCAGGGAAGGTAAGTAGCTCATTCAATTTACTGCAGATGAAGGAAAAGTTCAGGAAACTGCCCATGGTGACAGCGCATCAGTGACAGGGCAGGGCTTGAACAAGGTAGGCTGGCTCTAGAGCCCACCCTCTGGTATACATCAGATGGCATTGCCCTTCAGGATAGTGTGACATTTTGCAAAAAGCACTAGTCACCTTTATACCCAGTAACTTTCTGGGTGAGCTCTGGAGAGTCACCCAACTCCGCTGGCCTTAGTGAGCCAAGAGTGCTGTCTGGATTACGTCTAAGATCAGTACTAGCTGGACAGTTCTAAAAACACTCATGGTTCTTCCCTTGACCAGTTAAATCTTTCTCTCGTATTGCATCTTCCCACTCTTGACATGGAACACTAACAGTGTGTGGGGAGAGAGAGAGAATTTCCTGGTGCAAAGAAAAACTTTAGCCCTCTGGGGAGAAGTGGAAAGCTAGTTTGCAACTGGTGCCAATTCTTGAAATATGCTTCTAGCAGTTATGGTTGCCCCTAGACAGCAAAGATACTCTATTGCTCCAGCAAGCATTGGAAGTAGGTTCATAAATACTATTCTCTCATGAGCTATTGGAAGTAATAGGGCACTTGGTATTACTGACATATTTTGCAAGGTCAAGACAGTCAGTTGCTGCTTCCCGGTATCTGATAATATTAACTAAGTAGCATCCTCCACCTAAGTCTTTGTGCTGTTCTTAAAATTTTCTTTAAGGGACCACAAAAACCAAGAGGGACACAGAGCCTCAGCTTGTTGGCTGTGCAATGTGGTTTAGCCACCACAACAGCCATATAACTCTGTAGTGGGATGGAGAGACATTTGTCTCTGGGAGGCCTGTGGCCCAAACAGGAAGGAGTGACATCTTTGGCCTAACATTGTTTTCCCTTGTAAAAAATAAATATTTTATGAGAAGAGTAACATAGTAAGATGGTAATCATCAATTGTTCCTATATGTTTGAGACTGTACAACCCTTTATAAAGAAACTGTGATTTAAGAGCAGATTTTCTTTGAGAGAGCAAGAGAGCCGATCATTTTCTTATTTCTCTTTCTGGCAAAAGTACTTGAAAAGTATGTCTCCACCATCTCTATTCCCTGTCCTTCTACCCTCTTGAATCTGCCTGCATGGGCTTTCTCCCATGAGATTATTCTTCTCAGGAACACCAGTGACCTTCATGTTGTCAAATCTCATGATGCATTCTCTGTCCTTGCTTTACCTGACCTTTCAGCACTATTAACATTTTTCTTTTTAGCATTTGACAGTGGTTAGCACATTTGTTTTTTCGTGAAATTGCCTGCCTCTCTTCCATGATGTGAGCCCCTACTGCTCTCCTCTGTCTCACATGTGGATTCTGCCCATCCTATAAGGTGATTTCGCACCCATTGCGCTCTTGTCCTCTCATTCTACATGACCTCCCTGGGCAGCTCTGTGTGTCTCCAAGGCTCAGCTAATTTGTAACGAAAATTTACACTGTGCACCTGAGCTCCAGGCCTGCCTGTGTAATTGCCTACCAGATATTTCTATCTGGATGTCCTATCTGTAGGGCCTTTAAACTCAGTATGTCCAATATTGCAAGATTACTTCGTTGACCTCACAAATCTTCTCACTCCTTCTCCTGTGTCCTCTATAAAGCTTGGTAACATTGTCAACCCCTAGTTCCTTAGGCTAGAAAATGAGGAGTCTTTACCGTAAGTTCAGATCCTGCATACCCTGTAATACCAAGACAAAGCCGTGCTTATCTTTTTGTTCTCAGACCTGCTCTCCTTCTGCCTTAGCCAGAATGGCCTTGCTAAATTTAAAACCGGGTCATAGTTCTCCTCTGCTCAAGGCCCTTCCATAGCCATTCTTGTCAGGATTAAATTAGAAATCCTTAGTTTGGCACAAACCTCATTATTTGGTTCCTGCTAACTCCAGTTTTCTGGCTGCATATGCAAATTATCCCCCACAAGGACCCTGCTTGCATGAATTGGGATAATTTTTTTTTTTTTGAGCTATGGCATAATCTCTCTGTCTTAGATTACAAATTCCTAGGGGGGCAGTACTGGGTGTTTTACAGTTTGTTGAGTTTTTGAAAGCCTAACAGGGAGCCTCACCTCTTACATGGAGCCCTCTGTTGCCGGCCTGTCTGTTGTTAACTGCTGAGGCGGCAAAAGATGGAAGACAGAAGTCCTGCAGTCTGGTTATCTGTGCCAGCCACTAGCTGTGCGACCTGGGACAAACACCTGACTTTTCAGTTTCCTCATCTGTGAAGTAAGTTAGTTAAAGGGAATTTGGAAATGGTCACTAGATGTCCTCAAACTCATGTCTGTGATCAGAATCCTGGGCTGTAATGTAATGTCATGACCACACACTAGGGGGAAGTATTGATTAAAATGTGCTAAGAAGTTTATTTTGCTTTGTTTCAGCACATATTGGTGATGAAGATCATGGCGGAGTAAGTGCAACTTATCTACTCAGTGAGACATTTTTTCCTGGGGCATTTGAGTTGTTTAATGTCTTCATTTCTCTAGACAGGAATCCTCTCTCACTGTGCCTTTATCATAAGTCTTGAAATAAGCTAGTTTGAGTCCTCCAAGTTCGTTCTTTTTCAGAATTGTTTTCACTGCTCTGACTCCTCTGCTTGTCCATAAATTTTAGAGCCTGTATGTCAGTTTCCAAAAAAAAAGGTGCTAGAGTTTTTAGCAGGATTGCATTCAATCTGGAGAAACATATTGGGAAGAATTGACATCTTAGCAATATTGAGTCTTCTGATCTGTGAGCACAGCCTCTCCATCTATTTAGGTATTCTTAATTTATCTCATCAATACATTTTATATCTTAGCAAACAAATTTTGCACACGTGTTTAGATTTGTCCCTAAATATTTTCTTTCCTAATACAATAGTAAGTAATACTGTTTTTAAAATGTCAATTTCTGATTGTTTTATTGCTGGTATATAAAAATACCATTGATCTTTTATTTATTTTTGTTTTATTTATTTTTATTGAGTTTATTGAGGTGACACTGGTTAACAAAGTTATACAAGTTTTAGGTGCAAAAATTCTACACTGTATCACCTGTACGTTGTATTGTGTGTTTATCACCCCAAGTCAAGTCTCCATCCATCACCATTTATTTCCTCTATACCCTTCTCCACCTCCACCCAACACCTTACCCTGGCAATCATCATCCTGTTGTTCATGTTTATGAATTTTTTCTCTTATTCTTTGTTTTTTTCACTCAGTCCCTCCATCCTGGCAACCATTCCCTCCAACCCCCAACATCTATCCACTTGCTCTCTATGAGTCTGTCTCTATCTTGCTTGTTAGTTCATTTTGTTCATTAGATTCCACATATGAGTGAAATCATATGGTATTTGTCTTACTTGGACTGGCTTATTTCACTAAGTATAATGCTCTCCAGGTCCATCTATGCTGTTGCAAAAAGTAAGATCTCCTTTTTTATGGCTGAATAGTATTCCGTCATGTAATTGTACCACTGCTTTTCCTTAAAATTGTTGTTTTATTACAATTGTCCCAATTTTCATGCATTGCTCTCCCCTGCCCCACCTATCCCCAGCTCCCACAGTCAATCCCCACCCTGTTGTCCATGTCCATGGGTCACTCATACCTGTTCCTTGACTAGACCTTTCCCCTTCGTTCCCCGCTTTTCACCCTTCCCTCCCCTTTGGTCACTCTCAGTCTGTTCCTTGTTTCCATGCCTCTGGTTCTATTTTGCTTGTTTGTTTGTTTGTTTTGTTCATTAGTTTCCCCTTATAGGTGAGATCATATAGTATTTGTCTTTTGCCTCTTGGCTTATTTCACTTAGCATAATACTCTCTAGTTCCATCCATGCTGTTGCAAAAGATAAGAGTTCCTAATTTATTTCTGCTGCCTAGTGTTCCATTGTGTAAATGTACCATGGTTTTTTGAGAGGTTTTTTTTTTATTTACTTATCTGCTGATGGACACTTAGGCTGCTTTCAAATCTTGGTTATTGTAAATAGTGCTGCAATGAACATAAGGGAGTATATATTCTTTCTAATTAGTGTTTTGAATTACTTATAAATTCCCAGAAGTGGAATTGCTGGGTCATAAGGCAGTTTCATTTTTAATTTTTTGAGGTAACTCCACTCTGCTTTCCACAGTGACAGCACAAATCCGCATTCTCACCAACAGTGCAGAAGGGCTCCTTTTTCTCCACATCCTCACCAGCATTTGTTGTTTGTTGATTCACTAATGATAGCCGTTCTGATAGGTGTGAGGTGCTAGCTCATTGTGGATTTAATTTGCGTTTCTCTGATGATTAATGACATTGAGTATCGTTTCATGTCTATGAGCCATCTGTAGATCCTCTTTGGAAAAGTGTCTATTCAGGTCCTTTGCCTATTTTTAACTGAATTTTGGTGTTGAATTGTATACATTTTTTATAAATTTTGGATATTAACTTAACAGCTATATCATTGGTGAATATGCTCTCCCATTCAATGAGTTTTCTTTTCATTTGGTTGATGGTTTCCTTTGTTGCAAAAACTTTTTAGTTTGATGTAGTCCCATTTGTTTATTTTTTCTTTTGTTACCCTTGCTCAAGGAGATAGATCAGAAAAAATATTGCTATGCGAAATGTCTGAAATTTTACTGTCTATGTTTTCTTGTAGAATTTTCATGGTTTTGAGTCTAACATTTAAGTCTCTTATCCATTTTCAGTTTATTCTTTGTATGTTATAAGGTGTTGTAATTTCATTTTTTTGCACATATCTGTCCAATTTTCCCAACATCATTTACCGAAGATACTGTCTTTACCTTTTTTGTATATTCTTGCCTCCTTTGCCAAATATTGATTGACCATAAGCTGTTGGTTTATTTCTGGGCTCTCTCTTCTGTTCCATTGATCTATATGTCTGTTTTTATGCTAGTACCATGCTGTTTTGATTACTGTAGTCTTGTAGTATAGTTTGATATCAGGTAGTGTGATACTTCCAACTTTGTTCTTCTTTCTCAAGATTACTGTGGCTATTTTGGAGGCTTTTGTGGTTCCATATAAACTTTTGGAGTAGTTGTTCTAGTTCTGTGAAATATGCCATTGGTATCTTAATAAGAATGGCATTGAATCTGTAGGTTGGTTTGGGTAGTATGAGCATTTTAATGATAATTCTTCCTGTCCATGAACATGGAATATGCTTACACTTATTTGTATCTTCTTCAATTTCTTTCTTCAGTATCTTCTAATGTTCTGAGTACAGGTTTTTATATCCTTGGTTAAATTAATTCCTAGGTATTTCATTTTATTTTTTGAAGCACTTGTAAATGGAGTTGTTTTCTTAGTTTCCCTCTCTGAGAGTTCATTATTGGTGTATACAAATATAACTGATTTCTAGATATTTGTCCCCTCTTCCAACTTTGCTGAGAGTTTTTATCATAAATGGGCACTGGATTTTTATCAAATACTTTTCCTGCATCTATTGATATGATCATGTGTTTTTTATCCTTCATTTTGTTTCTGTAGTGTATGAAGTTTATTGATTTGCAGATATTGTACCAAACTTGCATCCCCAGAAAAAATCCTATTTGATCATGGTGTATGATATTTTAAGTTTATTGCTGAATCCTGTTTGCTAATATTTTGTTGAGGATTTTTGCATACACATTGATCAATGATATTGGCCTATAATTTTCTTTCTTTGTAGCACATTTTTCTGGTTTTGGAATTAGGATAAAGCTGGCCTTGTAAAATAAGCTTGGGGTCTTTCCTCCTCTTGAATTTTTGGGAGTAGTTTGAGAAGAATAGGTGTTAATTCTTTTCTGAATGTTTGGTAAAATTCACCTGTGCAGCCATGAGTCCGGGACTTTTCCTTGTGAAGAATTTTTTGATTACTGCTTCAATTTCACTTGTAATCTGTTTATTCAGGTTCTCTAATTCTTCCTGATTCAGTTTTAGAAGAATTGTATGTTTATAAGAACTTATCCATTTTGTTCAGATTGCCCGATTTGTTGGTATATGAACTCTGTTCATAATATTTTCTTACAATCCTTTGTATTTCTTTTGTGTCAGTTGTCACTTCTCTTTCATTTCTGATATTATTTATTTGGGTCATCTTTCTTTTTTCTTGATGAATCTGGTTACAGTTTTGTTAATCTTGTTTATCTTTTCAAATGCACAGGTCTTGGTTTCATTGATCTTTTGTATTGCTTTTTAGACTCTATTTTGTTTATTTCTTCCTTGATTTTTATAATCTCTTTTTTCCTCTTGCTTTGGGCTCTTTTTGTTGTTCTTTTTAAGTTCCTTTCAGTGTAAAGCTAGATAGTTTATATGAGTTTTTGTTTGTTTGTTTGTTTCTTGAGATAGGCCTGTAATGCTATGATATTCCCTCTTGGGACTGCTTTGCCTGTGTCCCACAGAATTTGGGTTGTTGTGTTCTCATTTTCATTTGTTTCAATGTATCTTTTGATTTCTTCTTGATCTCATTGTTAACTCATTCATTGTTTAGAAATATGTTATTTAGACTCCATGTCTTTGTTTTTCAGTTTTTTCTTGTGTTTGATTTCTAATTTTATGCCATTAAGGTCAGAGAAGGTTCTTAATATGATCTCAATTTTCTTAAATTTATTGTGACTTGTTTTGTGTCCTACTATGTGCTCTATCCTAGAGAATGGTCCATGTATTTTCTGCTGCTTTGGGGTAAAATGCTCTGGAGATATCAATTATCCACCAGTCTGGTGTACCAGGCAGCCATTTCCTTGTTGATGTTCTATCTGAAAGGTATATCCATTGATGTCAATGGGATATTAAAATCTCCTACTATGACTGTTACTATTTTTTTCTCCCTTTATGTCCAACAAGATTTTCTTTACATATTTGGGCACTCCTATGTTAGGTGCTCAAATGTTTTTAAGGATTATATTCTCTTGTTGGATCGACCCCTTTATTATTATTTAGTGTCTTTCTTTGTCTCTTACCATAGTCTTTGTTTTAAAATCTGTTTTGCCGTATATAAGTATTGCTACCCTTGCTTTTTTATTTCACTTCCATTTGTGTGAAGTATGTTTTTTTCATCTCTTTACTTTCAGACTGTTTGTATCTTTAGTTTTGAGGTGGGTCTCATAGACTATATATATATATATAGATGATATAGATATAGATATAGATATAGCTTGTTTTCTTATCCATTCAGCTACCTTATGTCTTTTGATTAGAGTATGTAAGCCATTTACATATAAAGTTATTTATTGTCTTTTTATTCTTTTAACTATGTTTCTCTGTCTTGTTCTTGTTCTTGTTCTTGTTCTTGTTGTTGTTGGT
>VMDR010020187.1:0-17750 GCA_007922815.1 Macrotus californicus
CGGGACTGGGCCTGGATGCGGGTGATGATGCGGCTCAGCCTCTCATCTCGCATCTCCTCCAGCAGCCCCAGCAGCCCTGCTTTGAAGAACACCTGTGACGAGGGAGAGAGCCAAGGGGACCAGAGCTTCAGAGAAGGGTATCTAGGGTGGAGGAAGAGGGTGGGAGACCCATCACCTGCTCATCCTACACCTGGGAGTGAAATGTGAAAGACAAGACAGAAAGGAGGCCTGGCTTCCAGCCTTTGGGTTGACACGGGGAGCCAGGAATCAGGAGCCTTCCGAACCCCCAGCTGCTCTGCTCAGCGTAGCCACACGCCCTGCAGTTCCACCCTATGGAGCTCTAGACTCACCTTGGTGTGGCCGAACTTGTACTGGTTGTGGTCAATGTCCAGGGAGCCCAGCAGCTTCTCTGCTCCTTTTCTGCTGTCGATGAACTGCCCTTCGGGGATGGCTGATGGGTTTAGGATACGGTACCTGGGAAGGAGGTGCCCGGAGTCACCCATGGCTGCACTGATCCACTCTGCCCACAGAATCTGGGGCCACCTGCAGACTCCCCTCCTCACCAAGGCTGCCTGGGCTCCCCCTGCTCCCTGAGCCCTGGGGTGTCCTGTACGCACCTCTGTCGGAAGTCCCCGTAGAGGATGCGATTGGGGAAGCCCTTCCTGCAGATGCGAATGCCCTCCAGCACTCCATTGCAGCGCAACTGGTGCATAACCAGGGGGTTGTCCATCACCCCTGCAGCAGGAGGGAGGGGAAAAGAGAGAGGTCAGCCTCAGGGTAAGTGATGTCAAGTGACCTCCCTAGACTAGACCCTTCCTCATGCCTCACCCGGAGCCTTCCGTTCATTGGGGATGATGCAGCGCACAAAGTGAGGGTGGGTGGTCTTCAGGTTGGCCATCAGCTTGTTCAGATTCTCCTGGGGGTGGGTGAGAGAGAGGAGTCAGGAGCCACAGAGACCATCCCTTTGGTCTCTGAACCGCGGGCCCCAGTGAGCCTGTTACCAGAACCCACAAAGGGCAAGGGGTTGACACATAATTTATGATGTGAGTTCCAGCTTGTGTAGAATTAACCTGTCACAAATGGCCATGCAGCTCGAACTTCTCCCCCCACCCCCACCTCAAACTCAGAGCATCAGTTCAGGGAGGTACACCAAAGGCTCTGGGCTGGGCCTGCCCACCACAGGTGTCTGGTTCTTCTTACCCGGTGGAGGGCCGACACAGTCTGAAAAGATGAGCCTTTTTTCTTGCCTCCTTTGCCTTTACCGCTATCTGATAATAAGAAGGAATGATGAACAGAGCTTTAAATAGATGAGCCCTCAGGCAGGGGCAGGGCTCTGCCCTTACTAGCTGTGTGACTTTTTATTTCCAAGTCTCAGTTTTTCTAGTAGGAGGATAGTAACTACCTCTAAAGGTGTGAAGAAGAGATAAGATCAGCATGTAAGCCGGTGCTTGCCACCCAGCAGTAGGTGATGAAATAGTATCAGCTCTCTTCTCCCACCCTCTTCTAACCCCACACTTCACATTTACATCTCTCTACTTTATATTTTTCTTCTTGTATTTCATCCTGCCCATTTCAGTCCACACCCTTCCTCTTCTTTTTCTGACCTGGAGGCTCATTCACTCAGTGATCCTCTCAACATTGACCGAAACCTCCTGCAGGCACACTCTAATGCTGGGCCTGGTACAGTGATGTGCGTGCTACCCTCACTGACCTCCAGGTGCTCAGTCTTCATATGAGACACGACATAATCACTGATATCCACATTACAAAGTGGAACATGGCACTTTCACAGAAGGGGTACAGATGGACTGCTGTGAGATCTTTTGGCCCCTATCTCATGGCTCACAGGCTCCCTCCTGCCTCTAGAGTCTGAGCTTTGAAGCAGTGGGTCCCTGGCCCCTTGCACCTTCAGAAATGCTCTGGCCCAGTGCAGAGGCTGCCCTCTTACCAGAATCAGCAGAAGCATACGAGGAGAAGAGTGTGGCCAAGAGCTTGAGGGATGACTTCTGGTACAGGCCCACCACTGTCTCATTGAGTGGGTCTTTGTTCTTCTCCAGCCAGCCTATGATGTTGTAGTCCACAGTGCCAGCATAGTGGACCAGGGAGAAGTGGGCTTCCTGCTTCCCCTTGACATTGCGTGGTTTCTGGAAGTTGTTGGACTTGCCCAGGTGGTTGTCATACAGCTTGGACTTGAAGGTCATGTCGGTGGCCTTGGGGAACATGCATTCTTCCTCCAGGATGGACATGATGCCCATGGGCTGAGAGCAGAGTGGGAGGTAGATATAGCATCACTGAGCACATAACAGGTTTTCAGAGTCCCACACCCTGACAGAGCATCAGCCCAGTATAGCTGGCAAGCCACAGAGAGCCTGCTGGGGTCTCTTGTCCTTGTATAGTAAGCTGGTATTCTTGGAATTAACTTAATTCAATTATATTCAAATCTGGCCTATATAACCTCTTTCTTCCCCAGAGTACCCAGTGAAGAGCCATGTACCCTCAATCACCCTGTGAGGCCCCCAGGTCTTCCAGCACAACCTTTCCTTCCTGACAGCTCCTGCCCCAGAGGCCGGTGAGGGCAGGGACAGATGTAAGTCAGAGATACCAGGCTGCAGGGCTGGCCAGACTCCTGTCTGTACAATAGGTAACAATCCTTCAAGGGATGATTAGTGGGATCCCGGTTCTGCACAATATCCTGCTCTTCAGAAAGTATGGTGGTTGTTGACTTTTCTTGGGGAAAGGATCTTACTGAAAATTTGAGGAAGCAAGGACTGCCTCACCAGAATAATGCATGTATATTCACACATACTCTCTTTTCCATACAATTACAGGGATTTTGAGGCCTCTGGAAGACTAGCACCCTAGATTATCACCCAAAGCCTATGGAAAGCTCTCCTGAATGACAGTGGCTGGGCTGGTTGAGAGTCAGTCCTTCTGGACTCTGGTTCATAGCAAAGCCCAAGGACACTCTGAGGGCAAGTCACCACTGGGAGCCTCCCACCAGCTTTATCCTTGTCTCTTTATCCTGAGTATATAGATAAGAGGGGCTGAACACAAGCTTATTTTAAGAGAACAGGAAAAGGATGGAAAGCCAACATCTCTAGTTTCAGCCCAGGATCTTTCTGTGAATGGTGCTTCTCATGGCGTGTCAGAGGAACCAGGAGTCCTCTCCTGTACTACTTCCCCTTCTTAAGACACTGAGATGTGACCACTGTGAGGACAAGTTCCCGGGAACAGAACAGAGGGACTTGGCCTGTCTATGCCTGCAACTCCATGCTGCGACTCCTTGGGCCTGGAGAGAGGATTGGGATTCTAGAGACTCTGGTTTCTTGGCTATGGATGGAATAGGCCTGTCATTTTGTCTGGATAGCGGGGGAAGGGAACAGACGATGGGGCAGAGGCAGTACCTTCTCGATGAGGTCGATGCAGGCCTGCAGGTCCATGCCGAAGTCGATGAACTCCCACTCGATGCCCTCCTTCTTGTACTCCTCCTGCTCCAGCACGAACATGTGGTGGTTGAAGAACTGCTGCAGCTTCTCGTTGGTGAAGTTGATGCAGAGCTGCTCAAAGCTGTTGAACTGCAGGGGGAATGAGGGCAGAGCCGGGTCAGGTAGGCACGTGTCTGAGTGGCCAGTAGGCTCAGCTCAGGGCTGTGTACCCCAACAGTGAGGGGTGTGGCTGGTCTTCTCCCCTGTCAGGGCAGAGAAGGAGTACCCTCCGAAGGCAGAACGGTGAGTGCCTCCATCACTGCTGAAGCCCACTGCCTTCCCGGTGCCTGGCTGATGGCCATCCTGTCACGTGTGCCAACGAGTGTGTTGTTCCCCCTACTCCCCACTCACATCGAAGATCTCAAAGCCGGCGATGTCCAGGACACCGATGAAGTACTGGCGTGGCTGCTTGGTCTCCAGGGTGGCGTTGATCCGTGTCACCATCCAGTTGAACATCTTCTCGTACACCGCCTTGGCCAGAGCCCCGATGGAGTAGTACACCTGCTGCACGTTCTGCCCCTTGGTGACGTACTCGTTGCCCACTTTCACCCGAGGGTGGCACAGCCCCTTGAGCAGGTCGGCTGAGTTCAGCCCCATGAGGTAGGCGGACTTGTCGGCATCTGGTGGAGAAGGAAAGGAGTAAGCAAATGCTTTCAACACTCTTCTTCCCTGCCCAGGGCCAGAGCCTTTCTGAAGCACCAGGTCCCTCTCATTAAGCAGCTGCAATGGAGGCCTGGAGGGGCACAAGGCTTGCTGTGGTCGCACCAGCAGCATGTGTCTGAATCAGCCTGAAGCCCAGGCCCCTTCACTCACGTAGGGCCTCCCACAACACGGCAGCTCCTCTCGCCTCCATCTTTACATCCGCTGGGTGTCTCTGGCCCAGGCTCTTCGCTAGTGCTGCTGTTAACATGTCTCCAAGCTCTCTGCACCCTCTCATCTCTCCAGAGCAGGGATCGGAGGACATGTACTCTGTTTCCTGCCTCCTTTGTCCCATTTCAGGACTGCCCCAGGACTGGGTCCGCTCTACTCAATCCACATGTTAACCGACTTGACTGGCTGGAAATTAAGTTCCTAACAGCATGTTGACCAGCTTCCCTGTCCCCAGCTCTCAGCTCTCCAGACGTGTCATCTAATATGCCTTCTCTATTTAGAGGTTATGTGTTTGCTTTAACTTCAAGCATTTCATGGTAATTGGTGACATGGCTGTCGTGGCATGCGGGCTGGCTTGCATTTTGGTCTGGACAGACACAGAGAGCGGCTCCTCAAAGGTAGGTCTCAGGTGTTTGTCTATCGGTGTTCACACCTTCACATCTCTTTCTGAAAGAATCCTTGCAGCTGCCCCAGAAGGAGCTGGGAAGGACTATCCTCCATTTCACTGAGGAGGAAACTGAGGGCCAGAGACTGGGTGACACACCAATGCTCTGAGCTGTGCTCTGACCTCTGGTCTGCTGCCTCCTAAACGACATGACAGAACCTGCGAGGGGTGCCCTTGTATGCATACTGCATCAGTGATGGGGATGTGCAAAGCTCAGGGTCTGTGTTTTCCTGGGCTTTGGTGAGATTTGGGCGTGGGAAGAAAAATTCTCAACCCGCTTCTGGTCAGTGCTGCTGGCGTTGAGAATTTGGCAGGGTGGTGGGGCCTCCTTCTTCTCTGTCTCCCCACCTCTCCCATGTTCCTGTCCCTCCTCAGCCCTCGCCACATTCATCTACCCCATGAGCCTCAGGTCCTCTCTGGGGACAGTGGGTGGCCAGGGACCTGGCTAGGCTGGCACAGAGCCTGGAGGCAGGGCTAAACAAGGAGGAGGTGGGGCAGATTCTACCCCTTGGAAAAGGCATCTCCCTCTGACTACCTGCTTCTCAGACTTCTGGTTTCCTCCCACTTTCTCTGTTGTTGTCAACCTCACTCCTTAAGAATTGTTCAAATGTACCACTTTTGGACAAAGTGTGGGAGACCCTGCTCTGAGAGGACTGTTTTCTCTTGATGGGCGAACACTCAGCACCTGAGGCCTTTCCAGTGCCTGCCCTCCTGCCCCTCGAACCTTCGGTGCCGTCAGGCTCTGCCTGCTCTTCCCGTTGCTTCTGCTTGAACTTCATGTTTCCATAGTGCATGATGGCGCCTGTGAGCTTGTAGACACAGGATTTCTCCTCAGCAGTGAAGCCCAACACATCAAAGGCATTCTGGGTAGAGTGAGAGAAGCAAAGAGGTAGGTGGAGTCCATGGCTCAGGAGTCCTCTGGGGCCCTCACACCACCTCCTCACTCACATCTGTGGCCATGAGCTCCTCAGAATCATCAATGGAGGCCACGGACACCTCTCCCTGAGACACGAAGGCGTAGTCGTAGGGGTTGGTGGTGACCAGCAGCATTTCTGTCCAGGCAAGGGGCAGGGCAGGGGACAAGGGGATGGGAGAGGGTGGTGGGGGGCAGAGAGGGGTTGAGAGGAGGAAGGAGAGGACCGAGAGCAGATAGAGAGGAAGACAGTCAGCAAGGACCCTGGAGAGACTCCAAAAGAAATGAAAAGGTAGGTGGGAGGAGCAGGTGACCTGGGGAGGGAGGACAGTGAGGAGATGATATCTATGAGAAGGAGAAGCAAACAAAGAGGAGCAGGAGAAAGCTAACAAATAAGAGGAGAAAAATATGAAAAAGAAAGGGTGGGGAGGGAGGCAAGAGGAGATGCAGGAAGACCCAAGGTGGTGCAGAAAGAGAAAGCCACTGAGCAGATGGAGGGAGTGGGGAGGCAAGTGGGGCAGTGGGACAGGGCAAAGAGGTAGAGGGCACCTGCTCCGTCTGGGGACAGCGGTGGGGCAGCAGGGGCATGGGGCCAGGCTTACCTAGCAGCTCTGGCTTCTTGTTGGACAGGATCTGGTAGAAGATGTGGTAGTTCCTCTCAGCCTTGAGCTGGAAGATCACCCGGGACTTCTCTAGGAGATCTGAAGTGAGGAGAGGAGAAGAAGGTGGGTAAGAAAGGGGAGAGAGTCCATCCAGCAAAAGGGTGGAGACTAGGCTCCTACAGAAGGAGAGAGGCAGGGGAAAACCATGGTTTGAGGAACAAAGGACTAAAGTAAAGCCAAGAGGCAGAAGTAGAACAAAGACAGAAGATGGAGGGGAAAAGATGAAGGTCTACCCACAGGGCAAAGAGGCAGTGGAGGAAGACCCGGAGGGGTGGGCAGGGCTGCCTGCATACTCACAGGTCTCTATGTCAGCAGAAGCCAGCTTTCCGGTGGCTCCAAAGTGGATTCTGATGAATTTCCCCTGGAGACAGATGGGACAGAGAGTGAGGGTACGGGCCAGAAGAAGACGGAGTAAGGATCTTAGACCTCAACGCAACTCAGAATGCCCTGGAAATGTAAATGACTGACTTGGGGTCCTAGTTTAGTATCAGTAAAACAGGGAGAGGATGCCCATGCCCACACCCATTTGGAAACAACGGCACAGGAATGAGGACAGAGAGAATGCCTCCCGTTTGTACTTTTGACTTGACCTCATGCAATCCCCTCAGTGACTGTTATGACCTGTTTCACAGATGGAGGGACTAGAGCTCAGACAGGTGTGGGACTTGCTGGGCAAGTGTAAAGCTGGGGAATTGGCTTCAATGACTATGCTCTCTTCCCACTCTAGTGTGGAAGACCTCTGGAAACAGACATAAGGAAAATCTAGAATGCAACCAAACCCACTCCCTTTCTTGGCTACGAAATAGCTATGGTGACTCTGGTCTGTTTTCTTGAGTTCCCAGAGCCAGGCTGAGTCAGGAGGGTTGTGTGTGTGTGCACACACACACTTGTTGATATTCCAAAGCCAAACACAGGATATTCAACTGGGTGTGGTTAGTGCTAGTAAAACAGCTCCTCCTTTTTTGGTTAAGGCCAGATGAAGCCAGTTGGCAGTGGTCAAGGGCACTCACAAAGCGGGAAGAGTTGTCATTCCTGACGGTTTTGGCATTGCCGAAGGCCTCCAGGGCAGGGTTGGCCTGGATGATCTGGTCCTCCAGGGTGCCCTGCAGAGGGAGTAGAACCCTGGGAGTTCATCTTCTGTCCACATCTGGGTGCTGTTGGGAGGGCAGGGGGCTGCTCTGGTCCTGGGAAATGGGGCTGGGGCTGGGTGGGCTGCTGAGGAGGCTGCAGCTCCAAAGGGCCACATTTGGACCTCAGAGTGTGTGACTTTTGCCAGGAAGGTCTTGAACACTGGGCTGAGTGCTGCTGCCACCACCATTCCCCAGGTCAGGGCTCGGGGACACCAAGATCAGTCTGCCCCCGACCCCTTCTGCTGAGCCTGTGGCCCATCCCGCACCTTGTTTGCATTGGGATTTTCCTTCTTGCCACGGTCACCTATGGCTGCGATGCTGGCAAAATACTGGATGACACGTTTTGTGTTCACAGTCTTCCCTGCCCCGGATTCTCCGCTGGAGGCAACAGGGACCCATCAGAATCTAGGATTCCCGCTGCTCTCCATTTGGGCCTGAGCACAGCCCCGTCCTCCACCAGAATAATTTGCCCACCACCATTGGTCACTCTGAGAGCCTAGTGCCCCACGCTCCTGCAGTCACAACCTTAAACATGTCCTCCTCCCGCCCTGACTCTCAGGAATCGGCCTGGGTTCACCCAAGCCCCTCTGTGGGTAGATGGCGCTCACTCACGTAATGAGGATGGACTGGTTCTCCCGATCTGGAAGAGAAACGAGGACAGGCAGTGGGGTCAGGGCTGAGGGCCAAGGCCCATGGCTGTGGGGCTGAGGGAGCAAAGGTCAGAGTCACAGGGCTCACCTGTCAGCATGTACTGATAGGCGTTGTCAGAGATGGAGAAGATGTGGGGCGGGGCCTCGCTCCTCTTCTTGCCCCGGTAGGCAGCCACCACCTCAGTGTTGTACACCGGCAGCCACTTGTAGGGGTTGACGGTGACGCAGAAGAGGCCTGAGTAGGTCTGGAGCGGGAGACAGGCAGGCATGAGAGGCTGGAAGGGAGAACCCAGGGGACGGGCAGTGGTGACAGGCAGGAGAGTCCCTAGTCACCCCAGCTGGCTCTTCTCTTCTTGCAGCTGACCAAGGGCAGAAAGTGGGGGGGGTTGTCCCTTGGGAGAGTTTTGACCTTCTCGCCTTCAGAATGTTGCCCTGGCCTACTTAGGTCTTGGTCCAGGACGGGCTCCCTGCCATGTGCAGAATGCACTCACGTAGATCATCCAGGCTGCATAGCGCTCCTTCAGGTTGAAAAGCACGGCAGGCTCATGCAGGAAGGTCAGCATGGCCATGTCCTCGATCTTGTCGAACTTGGGCGGGTTCTGCTGCAACACCTGGTCCTCCTTCACGGTCACTGTCTAGGGAGGGAGCATGGGCAGTAGGACAGGATGAGTATGCCTTCCAGTCTGTGGTCACCAGCCTCACCCACTTACTCCCTCCCAGAGCCCAGGCCACTACCTGTCCTCACTCCCCCAGCTCTTCTCTGACCAGTACCCAGGTCCAACTTCAGAGCTTCCCAGAAAATTTGCCCACCTACTCTCTCTCCCACTCTAGGGACAGTCCTAGAGTCCCTGTGTCTTGTCAATACCCTAGACCCTGTGCCCCTAAATATTGCTTTTCAGTCCCTGCTTCAAGCGTCTAGGGGCAAACTTGGAGGGCTACCAGCTCTGCCATCTGTGCACATAACCTTACCATGACTCTTGGGGGCAGTGCTTGAGGCAAGCCTTCATCTCTACTGGAAAAATGTCTCACATGTCTATCCTACTCCCCAAAGGCCACTGTCACTGGTTTGATTGGCACTGGTGAGTTTGCCATGCCCTGGCTTCATTAGATCCTGCGGGCAGGTATCCAGCATTTGTTATAGTGGAGGACGCTGGGGCTTAGATGAAATGATTTCCCGGCACAGTGGCTGGTTCGCGGCAGAACTAGGATAAGAGTCAAAACCCCCAGTGGGCTGTGGCCCACAAGTCCACACCTCGATGGGAGGCAACATTCAGTAAGTGTGTCTGTGAGGCATAGGATCCTGAGCTGTTGCTGGTGACCAGTGCCAATTCTCACGGCTGGTGTGAGAGACCAGGGACTGGGGGCTTCTGAGAGCCAGTCACCAGCCCCAAGACTGAGCATTCAGCTTAAGAGTTCCTGCTCTTTGTGTTCGTCTGGGTCTATGAGTTTGCTCTTGGTTTGGGTGAGGGGAACTTGGGAGAGCTTGTTCATGGAGGAGACTGAGGCACAGAGAAGCTGGATACAGATTCGAGAAGGCAACTTCATGGGACATTGTGACTATGCCCACTATCAACAAGACCCCTCTGAGAAGGAAACCAGCTGAGGTTTCTAGCATCCTCTCTGGCAAAGGGCGTGCAATGCTGGGATGGTGCCCTGTCACATCTGTGCGGGTCTGCCTGAGAAAGGTCAGAGTTCTCACTCAGATACAGGGATCCTCAAGTGAGCATGTCTGCCACCCCGCTGGCTTTGGCTCTTCTCCAGAACCCTTCAGCTCCCACTGCAAGTGGCTCCACCCTGCACCTCCCCAGAAACCTTTCCTCTCCTTCCCCTGGCCCTGTGCTTCACACACCTTGCCGTTCTCGGTCTCCGCGGTGACCTTGCCCCCCTCTCGGGACGTAATCTTGGCCTTGACAAACTCCTCCTTGTCATCAGGCACGAAGCACTCAGTACGAATGTCAAAGGGCCGTGTCTGGGCCTCCAGACGCTCCTTCTCTGACTTGCGGAGGTACTGGGCCGCCTCCCCAAAATCGGCCATTTGGGCGTCGTCACTCATCTTGCTGCTCCTCTGTGGCTGAGAGAGGAGGGCCCAGGCCTTACTGGGTGGCACTGCTCTCTGTACCCCACTCCCTGCCCCACCTTCTCACCACCTGGGTCCTATCACTCTCCCGGCCTCTCCCTTGAGAAGCCCTCAGTCCAGCCCTCCTTGCTCAAGTCCTGTTCCCTCGCCTTTTAAAGTGGCGCTGAAGAAGAATTTCTGTGAGGGGTCTGCAGCAGGTGGAGCTGGCTGGAGTCTGCTACGCAGGGGTGCTGAGCTGCTCCAAGGACAGACACTGAGCCCCTGTTCTAGCAACCTGGTTCCCAGGAGAAAATTGAGTGGTTCTCACCTGGCTGCCACTTCACAAAGAATTCTGGAGTCTGGACCTTGGGTAGAGCCACAGAGGTGCAGGCAGGCAGAGAGAGAAGATGAAGAGGATGAGAAACCGTGGCGGTGGCCCACCGGGGACAAGTGAGTGATCAGATGTGGAATCAGAGTGGGAAACAGAGAAGCAAGGAGATTAGAACACACAGCCAAGAAGGAAGAGCAAGGGGGAGAGACAAAGTATGATGAGTATTGACCAGACGAAGAGGCAAAATAAAACCAGACAAAGAGAGGAAAGCCATCAGGGGAGGGGAACGATGGAGACATTGTGGGGAGGACCCAGAAAGCAGGAGGTGACAGTTGCAGGAAAGAAAGGCAGATGGGAGAAGAAAAGAGGTTTCTGGTTTTTCCATTGACACCTCCTCTCTGTCAGTGGGAACTTCCCAGGGCTGGAGAAAGGCAGTTCTAGCAGCACCCTGGGGCCTCTGAGCAACCTGCACCCCAATCTCCGGTGAAGGCAGAGTCTCTCAAGGTAGGAGCTCTGGGGATGGGCCACAGAGCCCCCACACAACGCCCCTCTTACCTGGTTCAAAAGGAGTATCTGTCTGTCCTTGCAGCCTGCTCCTTTTATATTCCCCTGCCCCCACCCCCTGACTAAATTTGGAGTCCTTCCGGAGGGACCCTCCCTCCCACCTCTCTCCTCTGCTAGCTCCTCCTCCCTGATCCCTGGGCTCTGGAGGTGAGAGAAGGACAACCCAGCTTCCAGATTTGCCCATGAAAGGTCTGTCGCCCTAGCCCCTCTGGCTCCAGGGCCTTTTTTTAGTCCTTGTGCACATTCCTCCCCTCCAAAGGGCTGATGGGCAGATAGTGGGAAGACAGCACCTTCTCACCACCCCCCCTCCCTTACCTTGGTTATTTTTAACCTGAAGGGTGAGTTGAGCACACTGGGTGAGGGTCACCTTCTCCTGCAGGCCAGATGCTTGTCCCCTGCCCTCCAACCACAGGCTCTCCCCATCTTTTTCACCCTCTCCTTTTCACTCTGGATTGTCCTCACACAGCCCCAGGCTGGGAGCATCTCGCACTCTCCCACCTGAAGTCCTACAGTGCCAGGGACTGGGAAATGAAGCCGGGATGTCCAGGGAAGGGGTCTGCTGATCAGCTCCATGACATCTGTGCTGATGTCTCTCAGCACAAAGGTTGTGTCTTGTTACCTTCTGTTTCCCCAAGTTTTCATGTAGGTGTCTTCCTGGGGACTTGAAGCTGTGCTGCCTTGGGGACACATCTGGAGCCCCCAGCCTCTCCCCTCATGTTTCTGATACATTGCCCACCATCCAACTTCTCAAACAGGGGAAAGGGGGTTCCCTCATGCCACCACAGCAGATCTGTACTCAGACCGACAGTCCAGGATCCTTACATATGAACTTGACCACCACACATCCACACCCATGCTTAGCCACACACATGCAGAATTTTCACACTTATAAACTTAATCTTGCAAGTTATCCTGCTTGCTGTTGTGCACACTGATACACACATTTGCACACTTACACTTTTACCCCTCCACTGACACCCTTTGCTCCTGGTGGGGGGCAGTGAGGAGGCATTAATCCCTGGGGCCTGAGGGAAGAGGAGTGGGGGTGGGGGGCTGCTCGCTTCCGCCTCTCTGGACTGCCAGAGAGTGCAGGTGCTGCTGAGGCTGGCTGGGGCCTGGCTGGCCTGGGGATTTACAGCAGTTGGGCCTTAGGCTCTTTGTTGCCTGGGGTGGGGGTGCGGGTGGAGCTCTGTAGTCTGCCACCCCTTCCCAGGTAGAACTCTGGTGCCCCTTCCCTCTTGGGGCTCATATTCACATATTCTTCTTCATGGTGTCCCCAAGTGCCCCAGGCCCTCAAGGTCTCCCTCCCCAGCCTCCACTGATGCCACCTCTCAAACACAGTAGGTGTCAGGTCTTCAGCAGCCGTGACTGTTATGACTAAGTGGACATTGTGTTCAGGAAACAAAGCCAGACTCCCCTGCTCTGGCTTTCCCCTACACCCTCACACCCAAGAATACTCTCCCAGCTCCCCCCTCTCCCCGCTCCACCCCATCTACTCTCACCTCTCAATATAGCTCTAGAGTGTGGAGGTGGGTAGGACAGACAGGGGTCAGCTTCTCTGGGTAGGACAGCTTTCCATTAAATATGTGGCTTCTCTCTCAAGGTCCCCAGCTCCCTAGGACCCTCCACTGCCCCATAATCAGACTCAGTAATGTACATCTGTCTCCAGACGACTTGTATCCTATATCCAATGTCCTGTGAGTCAAGCCCACATCCCCATCTCCTGCAGGTGCATATGTCAAATTGTTACCCCAGGGAATACAGGCCACCTGTCCCCAGCTCTAGGTCATTTGAGGCCCCATTGTGCAAGCTGGGGGGTTAGTCCTGGCTCAGTGCCTCATGCCTGTTTCCCATTGCCCTGGGGACATGATAAGGGGCTGAGAACACCAGGTCAGGCTAGGTCAGGTCCAGGTGACAAAGACTAGGCTTTGTCCTTAGGGAACCCTGTGTTCTCCGCAGGCCAGATTTGATGTGGGTGGAGAGGCGGGTGAGGGGTGGCAGATGGTTCCTCCTGTGTCCTATGGAAGGAGGAGGGAAGGGGCTAAGTTGGTTCCAGGGCTCTGCCTCCTCTGTGGTCTGGTTCGCCCTCCTCTTCCTTTCCTAGGCCCCTTCCACTCCTCTGGCTCTCACACCCATACATGTTCTCCATCTTCCCTCGGCTCCTCCCAAAGCAGCTCCTCATTCTGCTGGAGGTCCTAAAGCGTGAAGGCACGGGATGGAGGCTCCTGCCACAGGTGAGGGGATGAAGAGGTAAGGCCAGAGTCTTTGGCACTAAGTCGCCTCTCTTTGCCTGGTTCCTTGTATCTTTGTCTCTGAATCTGACAATCCCTTCCCTCTGCCTGGTTCCCTTTCTCAAAGTCAGACTTGGCCTCTGCCATGTTTCTGCCCATCTTGGGGTCTGACATGCCTACATTTTCATGAGTCTCTGCTTTCTCTAAGACTGACCTCTGCTTGCCCCCTGCCTGTCTCATCTGTTTCCACATCTTGCTCCAGGGTCTTTGTTGACCTCTTTCTAATCTCATTGTTCTTGGCTTTCCTGATTTTCCTTGCATCTGAAGGTGACCCAAGATTCTTTCCTTGGCCCAGGATCACCCCCCTCAGCTCTTCTGGCTCCTCTATCCAAGGCCCACCCTCCCTTTTCCTCTTCCATCCCCTCTTAGCACCTTCCTCTCCTGTGGCTCAGCTGTCAGTCCTCTCTCACACCCACTACCGCCTGCCATTCTCTCAGCATCCAGAGTCTGCTGTCTTCTGCTTTGGGAACTTAGGTTCTTTGGGTGTTTCCTGCATCTCTCTTTTTGAGTTGTCCCTCCCTTTTCCCTACTGATCTCCTCATTGCCGTCCAAGTCCTTCCTAGGAAAAGGAGTGGTCCTAGGGTGGGAGAATGGAGAAATGTATGAGGAGAAAGGTGGGAGGGGCTGTGGACCTTTTCTCCTCACTTCCTGTATCTTTTCTCTTTGTTGGTTTCCCTGGTCCTTCTGTCCCTGTTTCTTGAGCTCTTTCCCTCTCTCTCTCCTCAGGTCTTTCCTTTTTTCTTTCCTTCTCCTTTTCTCCCTTGCCTCTTCCCCTCCTGTAATCTGACACTGGCATCCCTTAGTCCTGGGATGGTACCTTGCCCTCACTCTGACTGTTGCTTCAAAGCTCAGGGTCAGAGTGGGGGATGGAGTGGGAGCTTGGCTGGAAGTGGCTGTATGTGGTAGGCTTGGGGAGATTCAGTTCAGGGGTGAACCAAGACTTCAGGAGTCTCAACAGGAGACCAACGGTCCCATTGCCTCTTGAGCCCCTACCCTCTGTGCTCCACAGTCCCAGGCCTTGCTAAGCAGCCCAGGTGTGGCAGTGACTCCAGGGGCCTGGGCTGGTTTCGCTGGAGTGGGGCTTGCTTTCTCCTCCCAGCCCTTCAGCGACCCGTCCCTTCCTCCTTTCCTTGCAGAGTCCTTCTCACACATGACTCTTCCCAGTGTCTCATCTGCCTGCTTCCCCTAGAAATGTCCTGCCATAAATGGACCAAAGATCCCCCACCTTCCAGCAAGTCCAGATGAGGAGGGTCTTGTGAAAGGAAGTTATAGTGGGAAGAAACGAGGGAGAAGAAAGTAGCCCCCTGGGCGGAGGGGCCAGGATGGAAGGTGGGCTGAGGGTGCAGTTCTCCTGGTTAGGTGAGGAGAGGGGTCTAGCCTCTGGGGGTGGTTGAAGACAGTGGTGGCTGTGTCTGGAAGGGTAATGGGCTACAGCTGCAAGTCCTTGTGCCCTCCCAGAGACCTGCTTTGACTGGGCTTGGGGGTCATTACCCTACCTGTCCAAGTGGGTCACACCTCAGAGGGTATCCTACACACTAAACCTCCTTCCCCCAGCCCAGCCTTGGTATTGTTGATGGTGGTGGGGTAGCGCTGATCAGAGCTGGGATGTCTGTCCACAGCAGAGTGGCTCGCATGCTCTAGGCGAGTCTTAAGAGTTTCCCTAAATCTCTTTAACCTTGAGTGTCTGTGAGCCAGGGAGAGGACTGGGAGGAGGGATGTCAGCTTCTGAGGGGGAGGCAACAGGCATCATTGCACTGGGGATGCTCAGACCCTCACAGGCTCCCTGGGGAGGCCTCCTCCATCCAGGCTGTGAAGCTGCCCTTCCTCCCTTTACTCCTGTGTCCACCCCTGTATACGTGTCCTTGTGGCTGGCAGGCAGTGAAGAAGAGTCCAGAGGTAGGATTTCACGTCAAGGAAAATTGCTTTATTCTGCTTCCTCCAAAAAGGCTGTTTTATAGGCTTGAGGACTAGGACTCTGTTGGCACCCTCAGGGCTGAGCAGATCAAGAAGCTGTGGCAAAGCTACTCTTCATTCAAGCCCTTTGAAAGGAAATAAAGTCCAACTTAGCTCTGGAAAGGTGGGTGTTGGGTAGGGATGGGCACAGAAAACAAAGGGGAGACGGGGCATTCAGTGGGGTGGAGGACGGCTGTGTGGCCTGACGGGGGCCCCGTGATGATGGGAGATGTGTCCTGGGGATTGGTGTGGAGGGCACATTCTGGGTGGTAGGGCTCTGGGGTCTGCCAGAGGGAGCTGTGTGGGTGAGGACAAGGGGTGCTTTGGCATGTCCACTTTAAGTCTGCATTACCGGGCTGTAGGTCAAAACGAGGTGAAAGAGAAGTGGAGCCTAGCAGTTGGAAGGAATTGGAGCATACTGGGTACAGACATGAAGTAGGGGTTTCTAGGGTTGCTGACCACCCTAGGGCTGGGATGTGCAAAATGATTGAAAGTGAGAGCTGGAAGAATCTTAGAAATCACAGAGGACTGAATCGCCTTTCCCTCTAGGTCCTTGGAGTTCAGTTGTGGTGGATGAATAAAGAGGAGGCATCCTTGTGTTGGGGGCTGAGTCTGGGCACTGATGGGGGCATGCCTCTGTGGGGACCACTAACATGGTGGGGGTGGGGAACCCACCTTGGTGCCAATGTCACGGCTCTTGGCCCGCAGCTTGTTGACCTGGGACTCAGCGATGTCCGCCCGCTCCTCTGCCTCATCCAGCTCGTGCTGCACCTTGCGGAACTTGGACAGGTTGGTGTTGGCCTGCTCCTCCTGTGGGGGTTCAGGGGGGAGAATGAGGTGAGAGGGGCTCTGAGGTTCTCAGCCTCCCAGCCTGAGCACTGGCTCCCGTGTCCCTCCTCTAGGCTCAGTCCCCAGCAAGGTCACTCACTGCCTCCTCGGCCTGGCGCTTGTAGGCCTTGACCTTCAGCTGCAGCTTGTCCACCAGGTCCTGCAGTCGCAGCAGGTTCTTCCTGTCCTCTTCCGTCTGGGGGTCAGGGGTGGTCAGGAGTGAGGACTTCACAGTGATAGGAGGCATGCCCCGTTCCCCCACTGGACATTTGTCCAGTCCTCACCATACTTTCCGGTCCTCACCAAACACTTGTGTTCTCCTTATAAACTTTCATCTGGCCCAAAAAAGTATAAATATTTTGGCTGGTATGTTTCAGGAAAGGGTCTAGGGAGCTGATAGAACTCTAGGAAGTGCGAGGAAAATTGTGTGTGTATGCTGTTTTGGGGAGCAGGCCCTTGGAGATTCTGGGGCCCCCTGGAGAACAAACTTCACAGTTCTAGAACCCAGCAGGCGCTGGCAGTGAGTCTGGGACTGCAGGTGCGATGGGATCTCCTGAGCTGCAGGGAAATGACATAGACTTGATCGAGATTAAGGACAAGTGTGCATAGAGGGATGGTGACTTTCTGGATTGGACAGAAACAAAATTTAAGTGAGAGTCTATTCTAGAAAACACCATGGAAAGCTAAAGTCTATACCTCCTTGTGTAACCAAAAAGTTTTGCAATTTGTTTGAATGGCTTTGGCATATTTTTGATGTATTTTGGTTGTGATGGTGCTAGGCCAAAGCTTGGCCACATACTTGCTTTCTGGTAACACTGTGCAGGCTGAGCTCTGTTGGAGTTCTGTGTGTGTCCTCAGGGGACAGGCTGAGGGCGAGTGCTGAGGTGAAGCTCTCAGCCAGGAGT
The DNA here is from genome assembly GCA_007922815.1 of Macrotus californicus. Classification (NCBI taxonomy): domain Eukaryota; kingdom Metazoa; phylum Chordata; class Mammalia; order Chiroptera; family Phyllostomidae; genus Macrotus; species Macrotus californicus. Next base: position 17,084 of record VMDR010020187.1, read on the forward strand.
CTCAGGGACTGACCTCTGTGCCAGGGAACATTGAGGGTAGGACAGGGTCGGCGATGCGAAAATGGGCTTCCAGGGGTTACACTCCCACCCCTTGCCCCGGAAGAGGCTCACAGAGAACACCTCATTCCTCTTGGATGGTCGTCACCCTGGCTTCAGGCCATAATGCAGAGGGCCCCGCCCCAGAGCAGCCACCAGCCGCACCTGGTAGGTGAGCTCCTTGATGCGCCGCTCACTCTTCCTCATGCCCTTGATTGACTCTGCGTTGCGCTTCTGCTCAGCCTCCAGCTCGTTCTCCAGCTCCCGCACCCGGGCCTCCAGCTTCTGCAGCTGCTTCTTGCCGCCCTTGAGGGCGATCTGCTCGGCCTCGTCAAGCCGGTGCTGCAGGTCCTTGATGGTCTGCTCCATGTTCTTCTTCATGCGCTCCAGGTGGGCACTGGTGTCCTGCTCCTTCTTCAGCTCCTCCGCCATCATGGCGGCCTGTGGACAGGGGAGAGGTGAGACATGGTGTGGCCGAGTCCTCTCACACTTACAACCCAGCAAGGAGACACTGGCCTGGAGCAGGCGGGCAGGGTGGTGGCACTTACATCTGTGATGGCTTTCTTGGCCTTCTCCTCAGCGTTCCTGCACTCCTGCACCGCCTCTTCCACTTCAGTCTGAAGCTGGGACA
>VMDR010020188.1:0-17755 GCA_007922815.1 Macrotus californicus
TGAACATTGGGGTGCATAGGTTCTTTTGGATTGGTGTTTCAGGGCTCTTAGGGTATAATCCCAGCAGTGAAATTGCTGGGTCAAAAGGCAATTCCATTTTTAGTAAAACTCTTGTTTTTAAATGTTATTAAAACACAGGATGGTGCTTATATCTTTACTGATAAAAAGAGTTCTTTAATATGCCAATATAATATATTCACTGGTTCATGGTCCCCAAACCTCCAAGGAGTATTACAAATCTACATCTCTCTCAGCCCAGGATTTTGCATTTAAATTTAAATACATAATATATAACTCATCCAACATATTCTGAAGAATTATAAACATCTATAATTTCCAGCAATGAGTAACACTGTTGGGTCAGTGTTCAGGTAGGTTTGTAAGGCCCACGAGATAACACAAATACTACTGTGTTCCTTTATCTCCAGTATCTTTCACAGCTGAGTGGACTGTCACACTCTATTACGTGGCACACAGATCCATTGACTAGAGCTGTCATGGTACTTGTCTAAAACGGTCTTTGAAAACGAAAATTTTGGCTAAATATAAAGGAGGCAACCTGCCAGTAAGAATTATTCAAACCAAAAAGTCTCCCCAAGGAAAATGATAAGAACTCCATTTTAAAATCATATAAATCAAAATGGTAGGAGGTTCCAACCTGTAAATTTTACAGTAAGTACATCAAGATTTAAAGTCAGATCTTTAAATAAATTTTATTTATAGTGAAGAATGAAAGTCCATACCAAAGAAACAAGGTAAGTGACAAAATAAAGCCTTTTTCTCCCTACTTGGTTTTTTGCTTTTGCACACCAATTTTGTTTTAAAGATTGACAACTAAAAAAGAGCACCAAGGAGTAGAGTGGGACACGAAATAAAAACTATGTTTTATCACCATTTTGTTTTACAGTGAGTTGGGGTCTGGTGTTAATGAGAACGGGGATGGCAGGTATTGCCAATAGTAACACTCTGCCTCTAGGAACACGGATTTAAAAATCTAAATGAGATACCACATGTGCCCAGTCATAGTAGCTACTACATATCACCTGAATGATTCTCATAAAATGAAGGAAAGAACCTAGGTACTAGGATGGTGTGGAGAAAAATAATCTTGCCTGGATATGCAGTGAAGACAGGTTTCGGGGAAAAAACTCTACCTATAAAAAGTTATTCTCTGTAATTGATGGAGTTAGTTTTCTGGAATAAGAGTGGAACAGAACAGAACTAAACTGTTACTGAATCCACGGTAGTCAGTTAAGCGGGAGGAATAACCTCTAGGTGCCCTTTCTCCTCCAGGGTTTCTCTCAGTGTCTGGAGAAGACAACAGGGGGAAGGGGAGCACCTCCTCCCTTCGATTATGGCACCCAAAGCTGCAAACCAAAGATGTATGATAAGAAGAAATACTTTGTTAAGTTTTTTTCAAAACCCCTATCCACAGCTGTAATGAAGTATCATTTTGTTTACTTTTCAAATCCTGGAGTGCTCCTGCTTTATTATTGTTCTTGGGAAAGACTTGGACTACAGCCTTACCGGAGGTATACATTTGGGCTGATTGTGAGGGTGGGGCCAGAGAATACTAAATCCTATCAAATAAACGAAATAAAAGGGGCTGGAAAAGTGTGGACAGTCATTCTCCAAAATAGAACCCAATGAAATGCAATTACAATAGATCAAGTACCCTGCATTCCCCTCTCCAAAGAACTCTACAGAACACTGGTTTCAATGAAACGCACCAAAGCTGGTATCTAGTTACAGTAAGTCCTAATATGACTGCCTTGGTTTGCTTGCTGCAGGAAGCTGTCTGTACACACTTCTCTTCACAAATGAATTTTCCCTAGAGGTGTCAGGGAAATGGAAAACCTTTCTCTGGGGGCTTCTTTTCTAATGTTTGCCTCTTGCCTTGTGTAAAATACTCAGGTCCTTTAAGCCATTTCATAGTGTGAGATTTAATTACATTCTGAGCTGCTTTTTTTTTCCTGGTCCTTCTTTGGTGTGACTAATTTAACGGCTATCCCCACCCAAGTAGAGACTTTCTTGAGTCCTGAGATCTACGATATCCACGTTGAATGTGGAAAGAACTTGTGTTCTTAATAAAGTTCTCTACTTTCTCAGCATGCCTATCTTATATTGAATTAATAAGGTTTTCATAGTTGTTTAAATAAATTAAATGTCACATTTTCAATAGAAAGGGAAGGCTCTACCTCACTGACCTATTTTTCATGTGCGATTTAGAAAAAGGCGAGATTAGCATGGATATTGCATTTTCAAGGACCTCACCACTATTAAATAGACTGTTAAGTGCGTTTTATGGCTGAGGAGTCTGTTCCTAGTTCGGTCTAGAAGACGTGCTAAGTTCATCTCTACCTGCTACATTGAACATTCACTGGCTAAAATACTTCCGTGGATGTAATACCTATGCTCTGTATCTTTTAAGTACATAACTCTAAATATTTTAGGGCTAGTAAAATGTAACTCAATAAAAGTTCCAAGAATATGTGTTGTCCCTCAAGAAAAATACAGTGTTCATATTTATTCAATGATATGCTTCCTGTGCTCCATTAACACCTGCATATCATAAGGTGACCAGATGCTGAAAAATAACATTGGTACTCATAAAATGAGTCTTATTTAAACCAAAAAAGAGCAACAATAGCTGGTTAAAACTCTATCACATCAATTCAACCTGCTCTCAGGGTTCCAAGACTCTGAAAGGATTGGTTTATAGGCTTATGTTTCATATAGATAGATAGATAGATAGATAGATAGATAGATAGAATATATAATATATATTATATGTAATATATGTTATAGTAATAATATATATTATTATGTTACTGTATAATATATAATATATTATATATATTTATTTATTTAGAGGGAAAGGGAGGGAGAAAGAAAGAGAGAGAAACATCAATGTGAGAGACAAACATCAACTGGCTGCCTCTAGCACACACCCTGACCAGGGACTGAACCCACAACCCAGACATGTGCCCTGACCAGGAATCGAGCCAGTTACCTTTTGCCTTGTGGGATGCTGCCCAACCAACTGAGCCACACCAGTCAGGGTATAGGCTTATGTTTTAATAAACAGGTTAGATGTTTTATCATTTATTGTCATTGCAATTTAGGCAAACTTCAGCATATTTTAAAGATTTTATTTATTTTTAGAGGGGAAGGGAAGGAGAAATAGAGGGAAAGAAACATCAGTGTGGTACAAGATACATTGACTGGTTGCCTCTCGCATGCCCCCTACTGGGAATCTGGCCCACAACCCACGCGTGTGCCCCGACCAGACATGGAACCAGCGACCCTTCGGTTCACAGGCCGGCGCTCAATCCACTGAGTCACACCAGCCAGGGCTGTTGTTGTTTTTTAAGGAACTTCTACCTAACTGTTTACCCTTTTATGCAGATTATTTTTAACACAAAGAAAATATCAATAATATTTAATATAAATCTTTAATAAATTAAGAAGTTATTTTTCTGCATCTTTCTCTGTGTTTCATCAGAGTTTTTAATCTATGGTTCTGTGATAGCAATCCAAAAAAGAAGTAGGTCTGGTAAAGGAGAATTCTGTTAGTAGGGCTTTTGCTCATTTAGCATACCAGAACTTTGATTTTCATTGTTTGATAGGCTCCATCTAATCCAGATCCATGCATGGTAGTAATTAAAAGGATTCTCCAATTCAGAGCTGCATGTACTGAAAAGATCCCCTTGGGTGGGCAAAAGACAATCTGTTGTGGGGGTTCCCAATAGCTCAGACATGCATCCTAAGCATTTAGGCCTTTTAAATTCCCCAACTTTATCTTTCTCTAAGGAAATTCCCCTAACCACTCTAAATCTAGGGGGAAAAGTCTCTTTTGGTTCTTTTTCCTTTCTGCCACAGATAATAAAATAGACTTTCCCACTCCACCCAGTCAACATTACTATAATCATCCTCCTACATCTCATTCCACTTTGCTAATACCTCCCTTACAGAGTCTATCTAGTTCATCCCTCCTCGTGTTGTGGTTAGTTATACTCATATTTGCCTGCAACTAGATATTAAGCTGAAGAGGAGAGTAAATACCTTATTCTTTTCTATATCCTTTACAATTTCCAGCACAGTCTTTGAACCAGTGGGTTTACAATAAATATTTGCTGAATTTATTTAAAAATGCATTAACCAACCAATTAATAATCAACATTACATTAATTAAAGACTGACTTGCCAATGGGACCGGCAAGGACACTTTGAATATACTTGACAGTTCATTTGGTTCTAAAAATATCCCCAAAAGAAAAATCTTCTAGACCTATTTGAACATTTTTCTCCAAACATGCAACAATGCCTTTTATTATGTATGGGCTTTTCAAATTATTCCTCAACCTATCCATACACAGGCAAAAGTAAGTATACTGTTTAATATATCATTGACTAGAGAAGGGAAAATTATCCCTAAAATGTGCTTAACCAAGAGGTCAATTCATCTGCTGACCTCCAAAACAGGAAGATGAACATGACTGCCCCCTACCACGTGATAACCTTCTCCAGGCCCAGGTCAGCAGCACATTCTTGACAACAATCATTAAATGTTCAAGACTTTCACCAACAGAAATACGGGATATATGCTTCACCAGAAAATGTGCTGGTGCTTGAGAGGAAATGTCATGGAAAGCAAGACACTGGTCATCCTCAGAAATGATTTTGGCTGAGATTTCTTTCCAAAGGGTTTTCCTGAAGATCATGTCACCACCAGGCAAGGTGGTCTGAGCCTTGGCGATCTCTCTGCCATACGGTCTACCCCCTGCATGGCCACCAGCTGAACATTTTATAATGCAATTTTGACTCAGTTATTTATGACTTGGTAAGTTACTTATTCCACAAATACACTAAGGCTAGGTTTCTTTTTCTTTTTTTAAATGGACCACTGAGACTAGATAAACTAGATAATTAAAATTCCAATTTTACTTTTCTCAGATTGATTGAATTCTTTCTTTAATCTTTCCCTTTACTCGGCTGAGATGTAACCTTTAAAGTTCTTAACTACAAGAGCAGTAGGGCTAAAAAGTTGTCAAGTTCTCTGGATCCAGGGTCACAAATAAGGTTTGTTTGCAAAAGGTTGCTGTGGATTTAAGCCACTAGTATGGATTTAAGAAGACAAGATTGAAAGTCAGAAGATCTAGTTCTAATCCTGATGCTACTACTAGGAACTGACTGTTACTTTGTCTAAGATACTTTACCTCTCTGACTTCAATTTTCTTATAAAACTGGAGGGCATTGCTCTGGCTGGTGTAGCTGAGTTGGTTGGGCATCATTCTGTAAAGCAAAAGGTTGCTGGTTTGATTCCCAGCCAAGGCACATGTGTTGTGGGTTTGGGCCCCCCTTGCAGTGGGTATGAGAGGCAACCAATTGATGTTTCTCTCTCACATCAATATTTCTCTTCCTCTCTTTCTCCCTTCCTTTCCCTCCCTCTACAAATAAGAATCTTCGAAGCAGCAAGAGAAGAGAGTTACCTACAAAGGAGTTCCCATAAGACTATCAGCTGATCTCTCAAAAAAAGCTTACAGGCAAGAAGGGACCATAAAGAAGTATTCCAAGTCATGAAAAGCTAGGATCTTCATCCAAGAATACTCTATCCAGCAAAGCTATCATTTAGAATGGAAGGGCAGGTAAAGTGCTTCCCAGACAAGGTAAAGTTAAAGGAGTTCATCATCACCAAGCTCTTATTGTATGAAATGTTAGAGACTTATTTAAAAAAAAGAAGAAGATCACAACTATGAACAGTAAAATGACAACAAACTCACAACTATCAACAACTGAACCTGAAAAGCAAAGACAAAACCAAAAACAAACTAAGCAAACAACTAGAACAGGAACAGAATCGCAGAAATGGAGATCCCACGGGCGGTTATCAGCAGGGGATTGAGGGGGAGAATGGGGAAAAAGGTACAGGGAATAAAAGCATAAATGGTAGGTACAAAATAGACAGGGGGAAGTTAAGAATGGTATAGGAAATGGAGAATCCAAAGAACTTATATGTACAATTCATGGACATGAACTACAGGGGAGGATGCTGGAAGGAAGGGGGGTATCTGGTGGAGGGGCATAAACGGGAGAAAAAATGGAACAACTGTAATAGCATAATCAATATAACATTTCATGTAATAAAGGTTTGGTGATGATGAACTTCTTGTCTTTTCTTGTCTAAAATGAAATTTCTATATTTGTCAAATTCTAAGTGATAACTTTGCTGGGAAGAACAATCTTGGATGTAGGTTCCTGATTATCATGACTTGGGATATTTATTTCAATCCTTTCTAATCTGTAAGGTTTCTTTGGAGAAATCAGCTGACCATCTTATGGGAACTCTCTTGTAGGTAACTAATTTCTTTTCTCTTGCTGCTTTTAAGACTCTCTCTTTATCTTTAATTTTTGGCATTTTAATTATGATGTGTCCTGGAGTTGGCCTCTTTGCATCCATCTTGTTGGGACTCTCTGTGCTTTCTGGACTTGCATGTCTTTTTTTCACCAAATTAGGGAAGTTTTCTTTCATTATTTTTTCAAATAGAATAGAATTTTCCATTTCTTGCTGTTTTCTTCTCCTTCTGGCACCCCTATGATGCAAATGTCGGGATACTTGAAGTTGTACCAGTGGCTGCTTATACTATCCTTATTTTTCTCGATTCTTTTATCTTCTTGTTCTGAATCTTGTTGAATTGGTTTTTTGCTTCTTTGTGTTCCACATCATTTTTTTGATTGTCAGCTTAACCCACTCTACTGTTGTTTCCCTGTAAATTTTTCTTTATTTCAATCAGTGTATCATTTGTTTCTTTTATTTTTAATCTTTTTTTTAAAAAGCTTTTATTTATTTATCTTTAGAGAGAGGGGAAGGGAGGGAGAAAGAGGAGAGAAACATGGATGTGTGATGGTTGCCTCTTGCACTCCCCCAACTGGGGACCAGGCCCACAATCTAGCCATGTGCCCTGACTTAGAATCAAACTGGCGATCTTTCAGTTTGCATGCCAACACTCAATCCACGGAGCCACACCAGCAAGGATTATTTTTAATCTGTATTATCTTTTTTACATTACCATTTAGTCCCCTTTATCCTCCTCCCCAGCAATCACAATATCCTTCATTTCTGACTGGAATATTTTTATGTTGTTGAGGTCTTCATTAAGTTAGTTCCTTGAGCATCCTTATAACCAGTGTTTTGAACTGTGCATCCGATAGATTATTTATCTCCATTTCACTTAGCTCCTTTTCTGGAGTTTTGATGTTCTTTCATTTGGGCCATGTTTCTTCATCTTTTCATTTTGGCAACCTCCCTGTGTTTGTTTCTATGTGTTAGGTAGAGCTGCCATGACTCCCTGTCTGGGGAGTGTGGCCTAATGTAGTAGGTGTCCTGTAAGGTCCACTAGCACAGTCTCCCCTAAAACCCAAGCTGGGCACTTGAAGTGCACCATTTATGTGGGCTGAGTACACCCTCCTCTTATAGTTGAGCTTTGGTTGCTGTTGGTGGATCAATGGGAGGGATTTACTCAGGCCAGTCAGCTGCAACATTTAGTTATAACCACTTACCACCAACCTCCACCCTCTGTGGAGGATCAGCTATTTAGGGGCAGGGGGGTGGTGCTCTGACATGATCTATTACCTATCCACTGGCTGCACTGGCCCTGGGGTTTCCTAGGTGGTGCAGACCAAGTTCAGAACCCACCTGTGTTTTTCCCAGGGCCACCCTGCATGAGCTACAAAGCAATCTGAGATGGCTGCTACTTGTGATGGCCTCGGAGATTCTCATGTGAAGCCAAGCTATAAATCTAGGCTGGCTTCTGCTGGTGCTGGGCCTGGACCACACTGAGGCTAGCTATTGCTTGTTTGATAGGGTTTAGGAAGTTGTGAAGCCTGAGCCAAGACCAGCCATTCGTATGGAAAAGCAGCTTGGGTGGGCCCATAAGTTGGATGGAGCAGTCTTTGGGGATATCCAAGGCAGGTCAAACAGTGCTGGCCAGGTTGATGGAGTCTCAGATATGGCACCAGCTTGTTGGCCCTGTGGTGAGAAGGTTTAGAAAACGGACAATAGCCTCTGCTCGCCTTGATACCAGACACTTCAGTTTCTCCCTGTATACCACTGGTGCTTTTTAAACTGCTAGCCTGGTTCTGGAGCTCAGAGGGAGTGAGTCTGAGTACGTGAGACTGTGTGTTGATTCTGTAAGAGGAACTGCTTGGGGCTCCAGGAGTTTCTTCCACCAACTCAATCCCCACTGTTTTTTTCAGCCAGAAGTTGTAAGGATTTATCTTCATGGCACTGGAACCCTTGGCTGGGGTGCCTAGTGTGGGGCTGGGATTCCTTGCTCCCAAGATATGCCTCCCAAATTTTTATCCATCACACATGAATGAGGGACGAGCCCATTCCATGTCTGCATCCCTTCTGCAGTCCAGATAGGCATGATTTTCTTAATTCTGTAGTTGTCAAGATTTCCATTCAACTCAATTTCTGACAGTTCTGAGTGATGATTGTATATATTTTAGTTGTAATTTTGATGTGGTTGTGCAAAGAGGTGAGCCTTGTCTGCTTATGTGGCCATCTTGACCAGAAGTCCAATACTTATGTTTTAATTAAGTAGACTTGAATTGGAAAAAGTAATTGTTACAGAAACACTCCCCCTCCACCCCAGCATCTTGTTATTAAGGTTCTTTATGCCTGCCGCTGTATTAAGAACTGTGGCTCCCAATGCCAGAGTTTGGTAAAAAGGAAAGGAACTATTTATTCAAGTTATACAGGTTCAGATTAATGCCAGAATGTCACCATTAAATCCCAAAGTCCCTTTAAAACACACACACACACACACACACACACACACACACACACACACCATCCTGCCTCTGTTTGCCATACCAGGCCAGCCAGGGGTACCATATCTCAGGAAAAGAAAATAGAAGTCCATAGCTTGGCTAGGCTCCTGTTCTTAATCCAAAACTGCATTCTCATGGTGAGCTGGGGAATTCTTCTGCATCCTTTCAAACCTCCTGGCCAAGAAAGAGAGCTCCACATGACTGCTACATCTTGCTTACCTGCTTTCTAAGCCGAGTGGTCAAGAGAGCCTCCCAGCATGGATCTTCCTCTGTAACCCCATTTCCGACTCCTCCCACCCTTGGTTACACCTGCCAGTAGTCTGGTTTCTTCTGCCTTTCTCGGCTGCCATTGTTAGCCCGGGCAAGCAGGGCTGTGAAGAAGAAGCCACCTCCAAACTTCTCTCATAGGCACAGGAAGACCCTCCAGCTACATCACATCACGGGTTAGAGTCATGCCCATCTCCCTGACTCAGAGTGCAGGCACAGCTGTTTAACATTATTAAAATACTGGCCAAGTTCTTCAGATATGCAAAGTAGCTCTCAATGGCATGACTTTGCTTCCCTCATCCCCCAAGTGATAACTATGAGGGTTTTCTCCATAGAGGGGACCTTCAGCTCAACACCTCATTACATAATGTGTGCATGTGGTAGATTTAAAATGGGCACACATATTTTGCAGATCCTCCCAATAAGAGTTGGATTCTAGTTCCTCAGTCCTTGGTCTGGCTGGCCTTGTGGTTTTGTTTCAGTAACAAATGTGGCCCCAGTATTGTTGTATGAATTCCTCTGGAGTCTAGGCCTCAGGAGGCCTTGCAGCTTCAGTTTCTGTTCTCTTTAAACACAGGCATCATATCAAGAAGCTGAAGCTATGCTGGAGACAGATGGCTCAGATTACAGTCAGCATCAGCAGCCAGACACTGAGTTCATCTTAAATCATCCAGCTCTTGTCCACTCACCAGACGACTGTAGCCACAGGGCTAAGAGAAGACCAAGAGAGCTGCCTGGCTGAGCCCAGCCCTAATTGCTGACCCTTGGAATTATAACCAAATAAAATAGTTGTTTCGCTGGGACGGAGCACGAGATGCAGCGCAGGTGTGTGTGAGTGGGAACAATGACCACGTGGTTTTGGTGTGGGAAGAGGAGGCAGCACACAAAAGGAGCAGAACAGAACTTGGAAGATTTCAACCTACAATGAGAAGAAGACTGGTCTTTTTGGCCACAGTGCATTTTTTACATTATTAACAGGACTTGCAAGAGCTATCCTTGGGGATATTGGGAGGTGGGCTATTCCAGTACAAGGGGTCACCAGTGAAAAGACCCCAAGAGAAGTTCACCTGGCATGTTTGAGGAAGAGAGAGAAGACCACATATAGCAATTGCTTGTCTTACTCTACAAAGAGAAAACTTTGGTCCTGCTATGTCCTGCTCTTACACCTGAACAAACTCACATGGCTCTGGAAACAAGATTCATAGTTTCATAAACGCCCCATGGAGTAGAAGAAACTTCTCCCAGTGAAGGAAAGTGCTGTTAAAAGAAAAGGGACATGAGAGAAAAAAACATTTTAAGTAGCTAAAAATATGACCCAACAGAAGGATCCCTACAAAGCATGGTGTGCAAATACATTCTACATTGGAGTTGGAAGCAGTCATCAAAAAGATAAGACTGCCAGTTAACTCAAGCTGGACCCAGGCAACCAGAGGCTCCTTACGGCCCCCACCCCATCCTTGGAAGGTATATTCTGCCCACCTTTCCCATAGTCAAAGCCATTTCAAGGATGCAGCCTTGAGAAAGCAAGATGTTGTTGAGACTCTCTGTACTGTGTACATGACTGAACCTCATTAAGACCTCCATATAAACTTACAAGATTCTGGCAGGTGAGTGCAGATATATTCAGCTTGCTACTGCCCAAGACAAGCCTGTTATATAAGTTCCCTTGCTTATTAAAACTTCTATCCAATAAAAAAATAAAATAGTTGTTTAGTCACCAAGTTTTGAGGTGATTTGTTATATAGCAATAAATAACTGGCATAATATACCTGGTAAAAAAAATTAGTACAAGCAAAAAATATGTCTTCCTTCCTCCCCAAAACCTCAGTCCCCATCCCCAGATACAACAGCCCCCATATGGGAGTGTATTCTACCCACTGCTCTTCATCTTTCTTGATTCCCTTAATATAAAACTTACATCAGCCACATAGGTGGCCTTGGAACATTCCATTGTATAGATATAGCATAACTTACTTAATCAGGCCCCTTCAGCTGGACATTAAGGCAGTATCTGCATTTTTGTTATTTACAAACATTGAGGCAATGATCATCTTTGCACATGTACATCTATGCATACATGTGAGTATGTCTATAGGAGGTGGGGGATGATGATCAAGAGTGGTGCTTCCCACCCCACACAGGTCTGTGGATAGTCCACTCCAACAAACAAACTTCTATCCAACAGCCAGAATGAGCTGGACAGTCCCATGGGCCAGCCCATGCCAATGAGCATGATCCCTACTGAAGGCAACTTAGTTTTCATTTAGCTCTGTTCTCCCTGCCAAAGTCACTCTCTGTTGTTCTCAGTGCTCTGTTCTTCCCGGTACACTACAACAGGCCTCTGATCTTTTGCCAAAAGCTACAATTGCCATATTCTTTGCCCAGACATCTACCCAAACTTTCTGATTATGATAACCAATCTTATTGCTGCCTCTCACTCAGCAGAGAACTAACAAACAGATGAACACTGGAAAATAATAATAATAATAGCTATTTTTCTCTGTACTATGTCCCTAAGAGTATACTGGCTTTACCTCTCTTTCCCTTCTCCACTCTAGCCCATCCTATTTTGTACTCCCTAGAGCTGCTGTTCTGGCTGTAATTTTCCAGCTTGGTTATAGTTTTGGAGCAGACTCAACCCTCTCCACCAATGCCTGACAGAACACAAGCCTCCTAGGCTCTGCTTCAAAGCACACACAAGCACTACCTGACCAAAGACTCTCAGATGCTCTTTTTAGAAAATGATATCTGTCTCACTTTCCAAAAAACTCCAGCCTGAACCCGATTATGAGAAGCCCGTTTTTGAGATATGCAAACACTCTGCCTCAGGCTGCTGAGGGTAAATGAGGAGGACCAAGACTTTCCCACGCCCCTGTCCCTGTCTCCCAGATGAAAGGCATCTTCAGTCAAGCACTCCTAGGTTCTACACCTCAGCACAACCCTCTTATGCTTTCATCAATAATGAGTTGAATCCAGCCACAAAACATATGAGACTGGAAGGTGATATTATTTCCTACCCTCCCTTATAGGTAGAAGTGGCCATTGTGTCCAAGTTCTGGTCAATGATGTGTGGGGGGAAATTAGCTAGTAGGCCACCTGTGAACATTTGTTTTCCTGACTAAAAGGGTAGATGCAGCAAGTTCTGCCCTTTTAACCCCTACCCCTTTTCCTGTATTTAATATGAAAATAATACCTGGAACTCTGACGGCCATCTTGCAACCATAGGTAATGTATTAGTTTTCTATTGCCACATTCCACAAACTTTGTGGCTTAAAGAAGGATTATATTACAGTTTTAGAGGTCAGAGCTTTTCCAGCTTTGAAAGGCTGCCTGCATTCCTTGGCTCATGGCCTCTTCCTCCATCTTCAAAACCAGCAGCATAACATCTTCACATCTCTCTGTTTCTCTGACCTCTGTTGTCAACACATTTCCATCTCCAACTCCAACTCTCCTGTCTCCCTCTTCTAAGGAGCCTATTGTGATTATGTTATACCCATCTGGGTAAATCAGGGTAATCTCTCCACCTCGAGATGCTCAACTAAATCCCATCTACAAAATCCCTCTGTCTATGCCAAGTAATATATTCACAGGTTGTGAGTATTTGGATGTGAACCTCTTTGGTGGGGGAGGAGCCTTTATTTTCTCTAACAAAAGTAATATGCATAGTGACTGAAAGCTGATAATGGTGGAACAGAAAGATGGGAAGAGCCCAGATTCTGGATGACATCACAGATGCACAGTACCAGCCCTGGGTGGCCTGCCTACCTGTAGACAATTAAATGTCTTCACTGTTTAGCCCTGGCTGGTGTAGCTCAGTGGGTTGAGCTTGGGCTGCAAATCAAAGGGTGACCAGTTTGATTCCTGGTCAGGGCGCATGCCTGGATTGCAGGCCAGGGCCCATTGGGGGCCATGTGAGAGTCAACCACACATTGATGTTTCTCTCCCTTTCTTTCTCCCTCCCTTCCCCTCTCTCTAAAAATAAATAAATAAAATTTAAAAAATAAATGTCTTTATTGTTTAAGTCACCATTTATCAGGTTTTCATTTCCTTGCAGCCGAACACATTCTAATTGGTGCACTGCTTTCATTGTGCAAGAGTTAACATGACGGACTGAGAGGTGTTTGGAAAAGTGTTTTGCATGCTTTGGGCACATTGCATTCCCTGAAATCACCATACTGTTTTGCCTTGGGGTCATTATTTTTCCTTCCTACATTCTTTTCCTTTTGACTCTCTCACACCAACCCCCCATTCACCTGGAGAACTCATACTCATCATTTTGATTTCTACTTAGCTGTCTCTTCTTGCATGTCCAGAAGTCTTCCCTGACCTACTTCCACTCACCAAAATTCTGGTCAGGTATACTGCCTTGGTGGTTCTGTGACAGCCGGACCCTCCCAATCACACTGTCCTTTTCCTAGCTATGAGGTCTTCAAAGACAGAGACTGCATTTGCCTTACTTTTGGCTGGACTCATATGCTAACAGACATCATCAGGAATCAGCTCCCCTCCATCCCTTAGGTCTGCCTCTCTTCCTCTTGGCTTTATTTCTGGGTAGAGTCTTCCCACATATAACAAGAAGGCCACCAGTAGCTTCATGCTTACCTTTTACCAACTTGGCAACCTAGATGGAAAGAGAGTATCTCTCACATTAGGTCCAGAAAAAGACCTGGCCTGTCTCTCATTGGCCTAAATTGGGCCAAGCCTGGGCCACATACCAATTTGTGGGACACAGATATGGGGTCAGCCCCACCAGAACCATGAGAACTGAGAATGAAGAAGGGGGAATTTCACAAAGGAAACCTGAGGCTTTGCTACTAGAAAATGAGCAAACAGATGCTGGGCAGGCAAAAACAACTTGAAGACCACTAGAAGAGGTGATACATGTTGTGTTCTTTTCTTGAGCACTTACTATGTGCCAGACACCAGACACACTAAGCCAGTTTTATTCATTAAAAAACAAACAAAAAAAAAAAACAGAACAAAAAAGATATGGTTCTTGTCCCCAAGGTACTTAAAATTTGGAAGGAGTTTACAAATACTATCTCATTTAATCCTCTCAACAGCCATATTAGGTATGTATTTTATTTAACCAAATAGATTAGAAAATAAAATGATGAGTAGCATAGAACATTTAAACAATGTGCTCAAAGGTAGTGAGTGGCGGAGCTAGAATTCAAGGTTTATCTGAGAGGACTGGTTTTAATCTAATACACACCTTGTAAGTGTGGATGACAGATGAAGTGAAAGGGGACAGCATTGCTCTGGTGTCCTACAAGGCCAGGGCTATTTCAGAGAATGCTGAGGACGCAGACAAGATACTCCAGTTAAGTTAAAGTGAATATCAAGGGCAGGTAGAAAAACACACATGTGAAAGAAAGAAGACAGACATCATTCTGCTCAGTCATCAGGTGCCTTTGTGCAGGACAGAATTGGGTAAGAAAACTTGGGTGACTGCACCCATTATTTGGCAAATAAGCAATTCTTTAGAGTTTTTCTTAGTCTTTGGTACTCAAGAATTAGCAATCTGTCTTGGTCTGTTCACGTTGCTATAACAAAATACCACAGGCTGGGTAGCTTAAAAAACAGAAATCTATTTCCTCAGAGGCCAAAAGTTCCAGATCAAGACCCAGCAGGGTCAGTTCCTGGAGAGAAGTTTCTTTCTAGCTTAGAGATGGCCAACTACTGTGTCCCCAAATGACCTTCCTCTGTGCACAGTATAAGAGTTGTTAATCTCTGTCGAATCACTGTCAATCTCTTCTTGTACCATCACCGGTCCTATTAGATTAGTGCCCCTTCCTACACACTTATTTATCTCCTGAAGACCCTGTCTCCAAACACAGTCATGTTGGGAGGTAGGACTTTAACATATAAATTTTGGAAAGACACGATTCTGTCCATAGCACAACTCTATTAAAGTTAAGGAAAAAAAACAATATGTTATCTCAGAAAACATGTTCGTCTGCCTTCCGAAATCTTAGTGAAGTCTTAATTATGAAAATAATGAACTATGGATAAATTCTTAGGTTAGTAGGGCAAAAGAACTTGCAAATCACCCTGGCCAGTGTGGCTCAGTTGGTTGGAGCACCATTCCATACATCAAAAGGTCGTGGGTTCAATGCCCTGTCAGGGCACACCCCTAGGTTGTAGGTTCAATCCCTGGTTGGGGGATGTTTGAGAGGAAACCAATTGATGTTTCTCTCTTCCTCTCTTCCCCTTTCTTGCTCTCTAATATATATGTGTGTGTGTGTGTGTGTGTGTGTGTGTGTGTGTGTGTGTGTGTGTATCTTGCAAATCACCTAACATTCTGAAGTGCGTACTGTGTGCCAGGAACTGTTATAAGGATCTTACATGTATGAATTAATTTCATCCTTGTACCTCCTTATTAGGTGGGTACTATTTTGATTCCCATTTTGAACATGAAAAAAACGGAACCTGTCTGATGTCACACAGCTAGTAAGGGGCAAGGCTAGGAGACTCAAACACAAATAGTCTCCCTCCTGAGGCTGTACTCTTCACTACAGCTCCTTACTGCGTATGCTTATTAAGTTGTCATTTTTAATTTCCTGTGGGAAATAAACAGTGTTTCCAAAGCCTGATTTCATGTGACCAAGGCTTCAAAAGGCCAAAACTCAAAATATCAGTTTGGAATAAGGAAAAGTTTATTGATCAAGAAGGCTCCAATCAAGAAGATGGGAGACCTAATGGTGCCCCAAACCTACCCTACTCGCTAGACTAGGTTAAGGGTTTCTTTTAAAACATATACCCAAGGGAATGTTTATTAATTTTGGAGAAAGAGGGAGAGAGAGAGAGAGACAGAAAGACATTGATGTGAGAGAGCAACGTTGATTGGTTGCCTTCCTTCGCAACCAGACTGGGGATCCACAGGTTAAGGGTTTTTGAGGAGCTGGAAGAAGAGGTATACGGAAGTGCTGGTGAGCAAGTTCTAGTTGGAGGACCTTGGAACTTGTCCATGTCTGGTAAAAGGGCGTCAACCCTGGAACTTCCTGGACAACAGAACCTTGGATTTCCCAAAGTGTTCAGGTTTTGTCCTGGAAGCATGGTCCTTTGGTTCCACAGTGGGGCTGGGGCAGGGATGACTTTGGTTGCTGAGCAACCAAACGCCAAACTTCTCTCCTCTGCCTATGCTTCAGCTGCATGACTGTGGACCTGGTCTGCTGTCCCTGAGAAACAATTCAGCACTTCATCAAACAGGATAGGACCATTTTCAGTTGGCTCTGTGGTTACAATGGTTATACAAAAACAATTAGAAAATAATATATATGAATTATTTTTATATAGCTTAGAACAATAATTTTAAATTAAAAAGCAAAAATAGAAGTAATTGAAAGTTGCAGTTAATTCAAGTCAGAAATGCACAAATAAAGCATCCCTCCTAAAAATGTGGAGAGTTCCAGCTATCTACTTATGTCATATATAATTAGAACACTGAAACATTGCCAAGCTTTGTCTTTATTACTAGAATACTGAGTTAGAGTCTTCAATATACCCTAATAATAATTTACTTTGTAAATATCAAGTATATTTAGAAACATAAGACCATTAGCTAGGGTGAGCAACTGTCTCTGTTTTCCTGGGGCCATTCGTCTCTTTCAGTCTAGAAAATTTGTGTCTTCTCTGGAACCAGAAACAACTGTACTCATCCAAATATAGTTTTTAAAATTTGTTTTGCCATGTCTTTGGTTTGGTTCCCAAAAGCCAAAAATTTAACTTATTTTGCTTCTTATGATCTCTTTCTTGAGGCAGTGAATGATAAGTCCTGGCTTGAATAGGAGAAAGGGACAGGATTAAAGAAAAAAAATAAAAAAGAGGCCATGGCCAGGTAGCTCAGCTGAGTACCGTCCCAATACTCCAAGATTGTGGGTTTGATCCCCAGTCAAGGCGCGTACAAGAATCACCCAGTGAATGCAAAATAAGTGCAACAACAAATCTCTCTCCCTCTAAATCAATAAATTAAAAAAAAAAATTAAACAAAGAAAGATTGCATGGAAGAGCCAAAAAAAAAAAAAAAATGTTCACAGGAAGCACAATTCTCCTCTGCTTTCAAATCTCCAAATCTATCCAGGGGAGCATTTATTCCCAACTCTGGGAATCAGCTTGGCTTAGGGCAACCCCAGATATCCTCATTTTCCCCCTGGGTTCTTTTCCTCTCCTGCCCAAGGCTAAGAAAGTCTACATAACAGGCAAGTGAGACTCTACCTTTTGTTCCAAAATCAACTGTTAATGACAAACTTCTTTTGAAATACTTAGGCTTTTGATAGGCAAAGAGCCCAGAGTTTCTTACAAAAAGCCTTCCTTCCACAAATACCCTTTTTGCCATGAATTAATTTTTCTTTCTTTCTTTCTTTCTTCCTTCCTTCCTTCCTTCCTTCCTTCCTTCCTTCCTTCCTTCCTTTCTTTCTTTCTTTCTTTCTTTCTTTCTTTCTTTCTTTCTTTCTTTCTTTCTTTCTTTCTTTCTTTCTTTCTTTCTCTCTCTCTTTCTCCCTTTCTCCCTTTCTCCCTTTCTCCCTTTCATTGATTCTAGAGAAAGGGGAAGGGAGGGAGAAAGAAAGGGAGAAAATCAGCAATGTGAGAGAGAAACATCAATTGGTTGCCTCCTGCATAGGGGAGTTAGAAGCTGAATGCCAATTATTTG
>VMDR010020189.1:0-17743 GCA_007922815.1 Macrotus californicus
ATTAAGTTGGTGGAACTCTACTGGACACAAAGAAATTGCTTTTTTTATCTCTTGTAATAAACATTCCCAGGTAATTTAAACATGAAAAACAGACATCAGTGAGATGGCAGAATGGGAAGTCTCAGCCCTTGTTCCCCTACGGAAACAATGACTTAACAAACATATACCAGCCAAAACACCTTTATGAGATTTCTAGAATTCAATTAAGAAGTTGCAGTACTCCACACTGGCACAAGGCCAAAATTTCCACAAAGAAATGGGTAAGAATAGTGATTTCAGCTTCTTCCCAAGCCAGCACAGCTCACAGCTCAGCACCAGGAAAGAACACCCCCCTCCCATAACTTTGGGGGGAGTAGAGAGAGAGAATGCCCCTACTCACACCTTCTCTGGGTGGGAAGTATAAAGAATGAAGCCTGCATTCAACATGCTGGCTTTTCAAAGGGTTGCCCAAGGGACAGATTTCTGGCCTGGCTCATTTAGACTACTGGTGAAACTGGCATAGTCTGGCTACCTGGGGCCTCTGAAAACACATTAGTGGAAAACAGCTTGCTATAGCCAGATCAGCCACACAGTGGGAAAAAGATAGTCTCTTCAATAAACGCTGTGAATGTCCACAGGCTGAGGAATGAACTTGGACCCTTATCCTACACTGTACACAGAAGTATACCCAAAATTAACTAAAAGTTTAAACAAAAGACCTGAAACTATAAGACTCCTAGAAGAAAATATAGGGAAACAGCTATATGTTATTGGTCTGGGCAATTATTTCTTGGATTTGACAAAAAGCAAGGTAAGAAAAGCACAAATACCAAACTAAAACCTTTTTCACAGTAAATAATCAAAAGAGTGAATAAAAGCAATCTATAGAATGGAAAAAACAATAAAGGATTGGAAAAAACAATTAATGGAAAAAACAATTAATAAAGGATTAATATAAAAAATAGATAAGGAACCCATACAACTCAACAGCAAATCATCATCACCATCATCTGAATGAAAATAGGCAAAGGATTTGAATAGACATTTCCCCAAAGAAGACATACAAATGGACAACAGGTGTATGCAAAAATGCTCAAGATCACTAATCAATCATGGAAATGCAAATTAAAACCACAATAATATATCACCTCAGACCTGTTAGGATGATCGTGAAAGAAAGGAAGGAAAAAGGAAAGAAAGAAAGAAAGAAAAGGAAGGAAGGAAATAACAAGTGTTGGCAAAGATGTGAAGAAATTGGGACCCATGTTTAATGTTGAGAATGTAAAATAGTAGAGCTGCATGGAAAACAGCATTTTCTATTAAAAATAGAACTACCATATGATCCTGCTTCTGGGTATTTGTAAAAAAACTTAGGATCTCAAACAGAAATTTGTCACCCCCGCCCCCAATGTTCATTGCAGCATTATTCACAATAGCCAAGAGCTGGAAACAAAGTAAATATCTGTAAATGGACAAATAGATTTTAAAAATGTGGTATATACATATAATGAAATATTTTTTCAGCCATAAAACAAATAAGTTGTTTCATAAGCTACAACATAGATGAACTTTGAGGACATTGTGCTAAGAGTAATAAGTCAGTTATAGAAAGAAGGACAAATATTCCATGATTCAACTCACGTGACTTATCGAAAGTAGTAGAACTTACAAAAGCAGAAAACAGAATGGTGTTTGCAAGGGCTGGGGGAGGGATGGAAAGTTGCTGTTCAGTGGGTACAGAGCCCACTCTTGGCAGAGTTGCCCAAAGGAATGGAGAGATCAGTAATCATCACAGCTGGTGTAATATTGCATTGTTTCAAAATCAATTCATAATTGTTGCCGAGAAAAACACTATATACCTATTAAAATATGACATTATTGAATAAAGTACAATTGAAACATTAAAACAGAAAAAAACAATGATTTATCAGAATAAAAACACTGAACTTTGAATCAAAAGCTGGGTTTTTGCAAATAATTCTTGTCAAGTAGTTTAATCTCTCTAAATCTAGTTCCTCAAATCCGTCTTGTCCCCCAGCCTCAGTGTTCAGAGTCTCTAGCTCTGCTCAGCTGGCTCCGCTCCCTGGGATGCCCTTAGACCCACTCCATAGTCTTATCCTGCCTAGGCACTAGGTAGGCTTTGTGTCTGGGTAACTTCCCTACTACCCAAGGCAGGCAACGGTTTCAGATTTCATCTGCATCCATAATTCCTTCAGAAGTTTTGGGTCACATCTGTATGATTTCATTAAACTTAAGAGAAAAAAATAAACTAGAATTCAAAGGGCTCCTCTCACAGTTTGCCTTAGGAAAGGTCACCTCTTCTCAAAATAGGCTAAGTGCCTGTTAGATTTAGCCCATGGAATCAAAGAGGAATTAAGCATTCAAGTCACAGATAACATTAGGATCACGGAATTTACCACACTGAAATTGTAAATGCACAAAAAGCCAGAATCAAGAAACAGACATTAAGCAGAAATATAATTTAGGTTGACCACATAGGTGGTTGACGGTTTTCACTCTCATTCTTTATTGGGGATCAGGGCAGAGATCAAATCAGACACTAAAGTGAAAGGGAAGAACTCCAGTAACCAGTGGTGCAGGACAAGATGTGGCCTAGGCTTTCCTGGTTTGGACCAGTCCAGTCGAAGTCAAGGACCTGACCTGATGGAGGGCCAGACAGACTGGTTGACGTGTGTCCACACTAGACAAACATCACAACTTGGGCCCCTTCCTGTCATTCTCACTTAACCTCCACATGGGAATGGGGTCCCAGTCTTTTGTTGTTTTTCCTGTTAAATTCTAGCTCGTCTAACACTACCCAGTTCCTTATTGACACTCAATAAACATTGGTTCAGTAAATGTATAGATAACTTGCAAATGAGGTTTGAATATTGGCTCTTAATAGATGTTTTCCTTAGATTAATTCTTAACCTCTGAAGCCTTCATTCCTTTAGCCTTGAAAGGGGAATAATAATAAACCTCTCAGATATATATGAGGTTGAGATAAGAAATAGAAGCACCTAGCAGACTGCATAGCATGTCTGAGTGGCTAAATAAAATTGCTTTATTCACATTTTCCCCTTAGTTCACTGTTGTAATTATTGTGACTAGTAAAGCAATATTATAATTTTTTGATAATATAAAGATCATCCTTTTTGTTGATAATTTGCCTAGAGCAGTGACAAATTCTCCCAAATCTGTCCTAATTAAATGAATTTCATTTGTGAGAAATTTTAATATATTTATTTATTTACTTACTTATTTTTAAGGAAAAAATTAAATATATTATTTCTGGGTAAATGTTTCTTGAGCATTGTTTTTCTTATCCTTTGAAATCCTTGTAAAATCCCTTTGTATGGGTGAATCAGTCTTAGACCAAATCTGAGGTACCAATGGCTTCTTCTGGCAAATGGTGCGAGTATAGGATTCCAGAGTTATCATCATGATTCTCAGATGAATCTAAATTTATCTACTATGCATATCTCTAAGTCACTTACAAAGTTATCTTTGCCAGTGGCAACCATAACAGAATTTAGGATTACTGATGATTGTTATGTCTCTATGGCCAGCTAATACAGGGTAAGTACAAAGAAATACATGGAAGACTCAAAGACAATGATGAAATCACAGCTGTGTTTCCTCTTGTACATAATTAGAGCCTTGAGAGATGATCCTTTTTTAATATGAACAAGACTCTTTTTGCAAGAAAAGACAGATGTAGCCAAGGAAGCAAATAAGAATATTGTGATTTGACAATAATCCTTCCAACGTGCATTATTAAAAATGTATACAAATCTTCCCCACACCAAAATGTTAAATGTTACCCTGGCCAGGTAGTTCAGTTGGTTGGAGCATCATCTTGTATACCAAAAGGTTGTGGGTTTGATCCCTGGTCAGGGTGTGGACAGGAGGAAACTGATGTATGTTTCTCTCTCACATCAATGTCTCTCTCTCTCTTTATCCCCCTTCTCTCCCTTCCTCTCTCACTTAAATCAATAAACATATCCTCCAGTGGAGATTTAAAAAGTAGGTAAACCTCTACATCTTCCACAAAAATATTAGACTAACACCAGATTTTAAAATAAAAAAATCTATGTTATTCAAACCATTGATAAACATAATACTTATCCTAAATATCAGTATGACTCTTCTGCCAATTATAGTTTTGTCCAGCTGGTGCAAATTGTCCCTGCTACTGAAACTGGAACAGGGCTCCGCTTCCTTCTCTACATAAGAGAACATGTGCCTGGGCTAAGCATTGCACCTTTATTGTTTACTGCAGTGGCTGGCTCAGGTGTGGTTGCTAACAAGGTGGACAAATCAGAGGCCATCTCTGGCCTTTTCCTACATGAAATTAGCAAAATATAGCCTCTTCTTTTTGGGACACAGGTGTCATAGTCCCATCCATGAAATGAGACAAATGAAGGACAAAATGTGGAGAGTCCTGGAGGCCAACTCCAGTGTTTGAGTCCTGAGTCCTCCCAGTGTGGCCAGGTTCCGGGGTCTCCTCCATCAACCATATGAGCGATTCCAATAGTATTCTAATAAATTCCCCATTTTTGCTAAAACTAATTTGAGATGGTCTTCAGTGCTTACTAATGAAAGTGTGTGCAGGACTGCCACATCTGTGCCCTGGCTCTTGATTCAAGTTATCCTCAAATTAATGAGTCATTTTGTATTTATTGGGTTGAGAACTAAAATGCGATAGCCTTCTGTATTAGTACACAAAAGCGAAGTAGATCATGGTTTGTTTGGCCAGTGAAATGAAGGAAATTGGTTTGAAATATTTTTGCCACAGAGGAGACCATTTGAAGTGTATCATGCATTACAGGGAAGGAGAACTAGAAATAATTCCAACTGGTGCCATCGTCACATAATTTTCATTTCTGCTCCCATTTCTCTAAATAATATGTCAAGAAAAGAGGATAGTTGTCATCTCTCAAAATACAACATTTTGTTTGAAGATGCAATCCCCTGCTTTATTCTCAAGTGAGAATAAAGTGAGTGCAAGATAAACTTGGAAGGCCAGAGAGGACAACCCAAAGAGAGCCAGCACGTGAGCATGGCTGGAATTAAGAGCTGGCTGTAAGCAGCAAAGGGGGACGGGCTGGGAGGCAACTGGTAAACCTGTGGCTGAGGTGGATCTTAGCTAAAGAAGAATTGTTTGGAAATGTTTGATGGGGATTTTGATTATGTATTCTTAAGTGTGGTACAATATTGTACCTTTTTCTCATTTATTTACAACATACTCAGTAAAATCCATATTCCTTGCTAATGCTTTGTGCAGCTGGATTTGCTTTCATAGGCTGTGACAAGGTATCACTTTTTGATCCAATATGGCCATAGTGGTTAAAAAGGTGCCCCATAAGGACTTGGTCACATCTATTTTCTGTTGCAAATAATCATTGTTCTTAATAAAGTAATAATTACAGCATAGGGTCTGATCATTTGACACTAATGGCACTTTCAATGTAATCTGCACATTTTGGAGCGGTTTGTATTAAGTATTGTCAATTTCTGAAGAGAGGAAAGTAAAGTGACTGTCCTTAGGTACTTGGAAGGAGGAAAACAAAAATGCTGAAGGCACCGTCTATAATCCCCAAGTAACAAATAATCTGTAAAGAACTTTATCCTGAAGACCTTGTCAAGTGCTCCGCGTCTTATGGACACCAGTTTAAATGACTATTATAGTGAAACACATTTAATTACACATATTGGTAGAACTAATTTGTGCCATTTATAAGCAAACAAGATCATCATAATGAAGGCGTCTTTTTTTCCTCCTGTGTCCTGTGGAACTCAACACACATTCTCACAAGTATCCTTAGCATCAATTCCACACCTTCTCAAGCACAAAGTGGTTTTTAAAGTTTCAAGGAAAAATTGTGTGGTCATATCCTACTGGTGAATGGTTTAACCATTCAAGAACTTGAACTTCACACAGAATCAGAATCATGGTCTGAGAAGTTACAAAAATATTCGTGGTCTTTGCCACAAACTCTATGTCAACACTATTTTTCTCTATTATTCTACAACCTGGGGAAAATAAAAAAAAACAAACCAAGAACTCCCAGAGGATAGAATGACAACTTGATTACCATTTTATCTTCTTTTCAGGACTACTTTAAATATCACCTGAGTACATATTTTGGTAACTCAATGGTAGTGACTCCAAGAATTACCTTACATGCTACTCACACTAAGAGATGGACACACAGAAATGGAAAGAGGGAGGTTCAAAACAGAATGAGTTGTGAGCAGAAAGCTCTGGAGAGCATTGATTTCTCTGGGAAACCTGATTATCTTCTTTGAGGAGTTTCGAGTATTAGCATTAGTTTTTCCCTTTTCTCCTTTTTTCACTACAATGAAAAAATACCTTAACCTGTGCCACAGAATTACAGGACTCTGAGTTACAATAAATAATTCAAATACTAATATTTTTCTATGCCATATTTATAGGATGTATAAGGGGATACCCCCCAAAACTGGAATTATCTTTTGGAGGGTGCCTTGTAGTACAGGCTTCCCCCACTTAGATGAGACTTCTAGGAACCCATCTGCACCGGTGTACCAGCTGGTGTTGTTGTGAGAAACTGTGTTCAGCTTCAGTGAATTTTTTTGAAGACTCAATGCATTTGCCCATTTCATGATGGGTGATTTATGAGCACACCTGCCCACATTGCACTGAGCATTCAGCAGTTTCTTACCACCCTCTGTATTCACCCAGTCTTACCTTGAGGAATTTTTTTTGGTTTCCCCAGGTGAAAAAAGTCCTCAAAGGGAAATATTTTGCTGATGTGGAAGAGGTAAAACAAAACATGGCAGAAGCACTGAAAGGGTCAAAACTGACGAGTTCAAAAACTGTCTTAAGCAGTGGAAAAAGTCTTGACAGGTGTATTGCAGCAAATAGAGAGTGCTTTGATGGTGACTGAAGTTTAAACATGTAAGAATAAACACACAACTTTTGGTAAATAAATTCCAGGGAGGTTTTTGGGTCTCCCCTCCTACATATCCTTGAATCAAATAATTCAACCCTGGAACCAATCTAGACTTCAAAAAATTTCATTAAAATTATATAAACTGCTGGAAGCTCTCAAAATTTGATAAATAATATTTCTTCAAGTGCTTCATACTGTTTATAGGCTTAGCCTTAACTAGCCACTTGTTCCAAGTCCCATGCTGTTGTCATAGCAACTTCGGAAAAGGTGGTGATGAATGGCAAACTGAGTTGGTGGTAACTTAAAGAGATAATTTAATAACGACTGCAGTGAAGCCTACAGAGAGGCCAGTGTCAAAAATTAGGGAACGTGGCTAATTTTCCAGATGGCAGGCTTAGTGGGGCTTATTCCTTTCATTTACTCCATTATCACCTACAACTTTGCTTTAAAGAGTTGAGGCTGGCAAATAGATAACATAAAGTACATTTCCATGCTTTCAACAGTGTTTTCTCTTTCATTTTCTTCCAAATATAAAGCCAGTACATGTCTTTACTTTTCATATTTAGAGCCACCGGTCTAGAAAAAAACCTGTGTCTTTCATTTATAGCAAAAGCCTCCATTGAAACAGTGATCATACATGTAGCACACGGCACTGAGCACAGAGGAACTTTTCTTTCAAGGTGTCTCTTATCACTTTAATGACCTTGAAATTTTTTTAATGCCCTGAAAATGAATGCCCTTTAAATTTTTTTCCTGACTCCTTAATGTGGGGATGTGAATGTGAATGTCATTCTAGGCTTGAAAATCAAGATATGACTTTCCTTCGGAAATTGTATCTAAGATACTATTGTGAATAGTTATTGAAAAGTCATTAATTATGTATTGGTATTCCATTGTGTAATTCTCTAAATTAAGTAAAATAAGTAACACATTTTCGAATGAAGGAAAAGCAAATGAATATGCCTCACTATAAGGCAAGGCCAACCAGCAAAGGCTTCCATAGACATTTCTCCAAAATCTACAGATAAGGAATCACACCCCAGCCGACGTTTGATACTGCGTCTCCTTTCTTTAAGCTATCTTATCCTAGTCTCAAATCAAGATAAATTGACAATTAAAAAAAAAATAAAATAAACTCAATTCTTACAAAAGGAAAAAAGAACTGTCTTCAACACAGATCGTTTTAAAGGAAGCTGGGATCCAATTCAGGACAAAATCCTGAACCCTAAGAAGACAGCCAGGCACCAACTCAGATTAGTTCAGAACAATACATTACTGAAAAAGTAAGTGCGACAGACTGTATCATTTACAGCATAGAAATAATTGAAGACATGGAAACATTTTTCAAGTTAGGAAAAAGGTAATTAGAAATTTCTCCATCAGGAGCATTCCAAACTGTCACGAGAAAGTTGTGGTTCCAGCATTTGGTAAACAAACAAATAAACAGACTTTTAAGCATGTGGCAAAGTATAAAAACAGAGAAACTAGTTAATCTATTTGACCTTGTTACGAATAAGGCCAGCAGTGAAGGGAATATCACACTGATGCCCTGTTTAAGCTAGTGAACAATATTTACTTAGTCATCAGTCATAAAAATGCCATTTACAAGTTGTCAACTTTTCAAGACAACCAGTCGACAAAGCACGGAAGTCTCAATTGGAGTAGTGAACACAGTTTAAACACTAACAACTTTTCAGATGAAATGCTAAAGTTATAGCTGTTAGAAAGCAGCAGTTGGGAGGGAAGAGGAGCGGGGGAAAGGGCAGGTATGGGCATTGCATCCTCTCACAGAACAGAGCGTCGAGATGCAGACTACAAAGGATATGACAATGCAGAGACCACGTGATCTAAAGTTAACAAAGCTAACCAGTGTGAGGACTAAAAAGAAGCTAACCCTCAACCACTGAGCAGAAGAGAGAGAGAGGGGAGATGGAATGTCAGTGACCTACAACTTTATTTCTTTTTTATAGTGGAGGAATCAGACATTGTCTAAAGTTCAAAGGACAGAAGTATTTATAGTTAAGAAAATATTCACTGAAACTTTAAAAAAATGGAGCTCTTTTAGAAATGTTGACTGTGAGGATGGGAATAGACATGAAGATTGGTTAGGAGATTATAATTTATCACCATTGGTTTCTGAATTATTTGACTTTTACAATATGTATGTCTTTATTTTTTAAAAAATTCAGAGAATATTCTCATAGAATTAAAATCATGAATGTATTGCCAATGTTAAAAAATCTATTTCAGTGTCTTGGCTGGTGGCTCAGTTGGTTGGAGTCATTCCGTACACCAAAAGGTTGTGGGTTTGATTCTCTGCCAGGGCACAGGCCTGGGTTGTGAGTTTGATTCCTAGGCAGACTGTGTACGGGGGGCGACTGGTGGATGTTTCTCCCTCAAGTCACTGTTTCTCTCTCTCTCACTCTCCCTTCCTCTCTTTCTAAAATCCGTAAAAATATCCTCAGCTGAGGATTTAAACCAAAAACCTATTCTGAGGTAAAGGTAAGACTTGAAGTTATATTTGCGTCAGAGGTAGACTACTCACTGATTGGTTTCACAAGCTTTCTCATTGGCCAGAACTTAATTTACTTTCAAGACCCATAGAATAGACTTCCTCCGCTGCATTTTGAGGCACAAAGGCTCAATACTACTCAGCACCTTTGTCCTTCCAGGGACATCAGCCCCTTCGAAGTGTGTGGCTCTTGGCCAATCTACTCCCAATAAACCTTAAAAAGTGACAAAGCCAGAGAATTCAAACACTGCATAAAAAACAAACAAAATGGAAATGAATGCTCAGGTATGTACGACATCTAACCCACACCTGTGAAGTTGCCTCCTTAATGTTTTTTAATAGCTTCTTTCAAGGAAAAT
The DNA here is from genome assembly GCA_007922815.1 of Macrotus californicus. Classification (NCBI taxonomy): domain Eukaryota; kingdom Metazoa; phylum Chordata; class Mammalia; order Chiroptera; family Phyllostomidae; genus Macrotus; species Macrotus californicus. Next base: position 9,789 of record VMDR010020189.1, read on the forward strand.
ACTCCTCTTATGAGAAACAGGTCTCATAACCACAAGTCTTAAAATATGTATGTGACAGAAAAGAAAAAAGTAAAAGCAAATCTGTAGGAATATGGTTGTGTATAAAGTTTGATCTTAAACAAAACTACTATATATGACCTATACTGCTGCCATCAGATATTATTAAACAAAAAGTTCTCATGCATGTGTGTGTTACATGATGCCCTCACAATTTGATGCTGTATCATATTAAGGTTTGGAAAATTTGAAAATTTGGTCATTAAATGTGTTTCTTAAAAATTTTTCAATCTAACAATGGCCAGAGGGGAAGGGGGAGGGAATAGTGGGGGGAAGGGTTTCCAGGAAACACTATAAAGGACACATGGACATAACCAAGGGGAAGGGTGGGAGCGGGAGAGGGGGGTGGGATTGGCGGGGGTGGGGGGAGAGTGGTGGGGGGAAAATTCAAACTGTAATTGAACAACAATAAAGTAATTTAAAAAAAATTTTAACTAAAAAGAGATTTTTGCTTCCTGTTGTGGGACATCAGATTCTGAATAAGGAAAAAAGAGAGTTTTTATTTGCATATAGGCTGCACATATATGCAAATGCAAGCTCTTCCATGCAGAGTTCCCTTCCACGTCCTTAACGTGGTGGAACACTGTGTGGGAGAGAGCTTCGAGGAGGCAGAAGACAGCGGGCTTTCCCAGTCAGATACCAGAAGGGCTCTCTTCTCCCATCAACTACCAGTTGTAGAATCTTGGGTGCTCACTTAGCCTTTCTACCAACCCCTGAGAATAAGTTTAACACCTGTTCTTTCTACCTTCTGAAAGTCTTTTGGTAAAAAAAGAAACAATGTTTGCTGAAGTGCTTTGAAAATAACAAAATGCCATGTAAACCCTAATATAAGCGTTATTATAGCTAAGAGCAGATATATGTACTTTTTCCATCAAATGAGAGGCAGACCATTTGAAAGAGAAATATAAAATACAAAGAAATAAGGTCTTTGCCTAGCATTGATTAAAACAGGCATTTGAGAACTCCAATACAAGAAGTTCAGCACTTGTGAATCCCAGGTTATTTTCATTAGGATGTAAAAGAACATCAACTTTTTATTATACAAGAAAAAAACAAAACCACTGTACATTTCTATCATCTCCTACCAAGTGCTGCCTGAGAGGAAGAGATGGACATGACATTCACTCACTCCAACTTTCTCTGATCAACGGCAGTCAAAATCTGACAACAGAAACTGTTTCTTGGCCAATGTTAGATTCTGTGGTAGGATATGTAAATCTGAACATCACAAATCTTAAAAGCAGAATGCTGTAGCCTAGGCTAGTGAAATGAGCAATATACTTAGAATCCAGTTAAGTTATTTCTATTTCTTTGAATGCTTACTGTAAAAATTTAAACATGCAAATATAACTTATCAACATTTAAACTTATTCAGTGGTTTTGCCGACCTCTGAACAAAGATTTTTAACTCTGATGACTCCCTTCCAACATATATGCTCTTTTGTCACGCGTTTTGGTTTTAATTTGTTTCAATTTTTTGAATGATTGCTATTATCTTATAGAGTCAATGAATGTTTAGCATTATTTATATTTTCTCTGATTATCATTCCTTCTTGCTATTCAGACCTTCCATCTGGGATCACCTTCCTCCTACCTGAAGTCAACATACAGAGTTTCTTTTTTCTTTTCTTATTGAGGCAAACTCTTTGGGATTTTTGTTTTGTTTACCTTATATTTGAAAAATATTTGCACTGGGAATAAAATTCTAGACATTATTTTCTCTTAGCTCACTGTAATGATCACTTCACTGTCTTCTGGTTCTTTTTGTTGCCAATAAAGAGCCAGCTCTAATTGTAGGTGCAGTATCTTGAAAATAATCTGTTCTTTTCTCTCTGGTTGCTTTTAAATACATGTCTTAGTTTTGACATTCCCCAGATTCACTATAACGTGATTAGGTGTGTATTTTGTGGATATTTTTGGTAGTTACCATTGTTTCCAGTTTCTTTTTTCTCCTTTTCCTTTTTCACATCAGAAGGGTAATGTGCCGATGTTGTAACAAAATATGACAGAGGCACACCTCACGCAAGAGCGTGGACACCCAGTCATCCTGCTTACGAGCTACAGAGGGATGACCAGGGTCCAGAGCAGCCTTCTCCAGAGCTAATCCTGGAATTTACAAACATGCATATGAAAGGGTTTCAAGAAGGGGATAGTGAAAAGTGACAGTGCTGATGGAGAAGAACATGACAGGAAAGCACTCATTGGCTTTGGAAACTTGAAAGTCGCCAGTGACTTTGACAAGTTTCAAGACCGGCAGACATCAGATGACAGCATGTTGAGGAAAAGCACAGGGCAAGTTTTCTAAACTGTTTGGATTGAGTAATTAACTGAAAACTTACATTTCTATTTCAATTGTACTTGTAATAGCAACACATCATTACGAAGTTAAATAATTAGTAAATCATTTTAAGTAAGTTCATCAAGCTTTTCCACAAAGGGCAAATCAAGAAATTACTCTTAGAATGTCAGTGAGCTTGTGAGAAAAATAATTAACTTTGATTAAAAAATTAAAACAGATATTTCTTTTCTAACTAATAATAATTAATGTATTCATAAACATATGAAGAGACTATTTACTTTAAAAGTAGTCACCAGACCTTCTCCACTGATCTTTCTGTTTCTCATTCCACATGTTCTTTTGTTACATTTTTCAATTCACTCAATGGTTTCTACTTTCCTCTGAAACGGTAGAATACATCTCTCGTCTCTTTCCCTCCTATGAAACAGAGCTACAGTAAGAATTCCCTGGTAGGAATACTTATTCCATATTCATATGCCTGCAAATTCAATATACGTACAAGTGAACTCACTTCCTCATCAATTCTGATGTCTCATCCTCACTCCATAGCCTCATGAGTTACATTACTATTCATCCGCTTGCCCAAGACAGACTCCTGGGAGCTAACGCTGACCCCACTTAACCAATAGCAATTATCAAAATGTGCTCACTCTACCTCATTAATACCTCTCAAATAAGTCTTGTATCAGTCTATAGGACTCCATATTCTTTGCCTCGACTCAGGCCTTCTTCATTTCTGGCCTGGATAACAGCAATCATTTCCATTATTTGACCTTTAAAAAGATTTTCAATATGTTGCCTGAATGGATTTTCTTTTCTTCTTTTATTAAAGATTTTACTTATTTATTTCTAGAGAGAGGAAAAGGGAGGGAGAAAGAGAGGGAAAGATACATCAATGTGCGGTTGTCTCTCACACACCCCCTGTTGGGGACCTGGCCCGCAACCCAGGCATCTGCCCTGACTGGGAATCAAACTGGCAACCCTTTGGCTCTTAGGCCAATGCTCAAGCCACTGAGCCACAGCAGCCAGAGCTAAATGATCTTTCTATGACTTAAGCCTAAACACAGATTTGTCTTCTCAAAAGACTTCATTTCATTGCTGTTAGGTTAAGGTCCAAGCCCATCAGCATGACAGGCAGCCCCTCCACCATCTGGCCTTTTATCTTCCATCACCTGCACACAGGGACACATGCCCACCACTTTTTCAGCTGCCTGGCTTGCCCTTCTACTCTTGCTGCACTGCTGATTAAATATTGATATATCCCTGAAAGTAGCAATGCTTTCCTCAAGGCAAATGGAGATTCGATGGCATAACATGTGTCGTAAGAGCTTCACAAATGCAACAGCACCGTGAAAATGTGCTTGATTATTTTTACTAAAGTTTGATGAGTATATCAAGTCAGAATTGCCCACAGTTAAGCATTTGCCAGTAGGTTTCTTTAGAAAGAGTTTACACTCTTTGGGGCCTAGGTCCTGTGTTTCGTGGTGTGACTACTGTAAACAACCCACAGTTCAAATCTCCGTAGCCCATGAGGACGAGTCAGCATTAACCTCAGATATGTGGAGCAGATTGAAAATCCCCCAAAGGCCTGATTTTAGTTCCAGGATATTGGTAGTGTTAAGCTTTTTCAAAACTAAATGTACTGCAAAAGGATTCTGTTCAGCCACAAAAACACTTTTCGGAGTTTCTGAGAATCCCAACACTTAAAATCTTTACAGATTGGTCAGCAGCTAAAAGTTATAAAACCTTCCTTTCTCTTTATTTTTGGGAGAGAAATTAATGGTAGAAAGGGTATGTATTCATTTGTACACACCTTTTGTATAATTAATTTCCCCCCAACTGCATTTACACCCTATTCCAGAATTCTTTGCGAAGGCATGTAAGATGGTTATGTGAAGCTGAGCCACGGAGTCAGGGGGTGTTCAGAAAAGATCAGATAAAGCTGCAGAAATATTTGCAGATGTGGCTTTCTTGTTGCCTTAAGATATAAAATAATCCAAATAATTTCAAAGTATTTATGCCTTAATATTATTCCTTTAATTTTTCTGTTGTTTAGAAAAATATATTAGGTTTGTTCAGATATGCCGAACATGAGTAGAATTATGTCGCTATAGTTATAGAAATATTGTTCCTTCAAAAGTTAATAACAAAATTATTTTAAAAATTCATCTGTGATATCCCTGGATTAGTTTTAAGTACATTACATAGTTCTAAAAATAATAATGCCATATCATATCAGCATAAAATTACAGAATTTGCCTCTTCTTAAACTGATGCTTACTGTTCTTCCCCAAAGGAATATTTATCTATTCCATAACTCTGAAGATCTGAAATAAATCTAGTTTTGAACATGAGAAATCATTAGTTTGGATAAAATATTTGTAGATATAACCTTAACCAGCTCTTCTGATGCAGACTATTCATGCTGCTCAACTAGAATTGAGGGCAAGTAGAAAAAAGGTGAAATTACACTGGATGCAATAAGTGTTTGGCATCAATGATCTAATCAGTAACTAATAAAGTGGCATTAAAAATGAGATATCATTACTCCAAAGACTTTGGTTTCACCCTGGAAGTTATCTAGTGCCATTTCCTGGGGTCACCTACAGAATGCCACATAAATCCTAATGGAAAACAATATTGACTGTAACATGGTCCACATTTTACCAAGTAGGAGAGCCTCTTTAAAAAGTTATATATTCCATTTGAATTAAGTAAAATAAATAAAAGTCTTCTTATAACATTTATTAATTAAACAGATTATTTAACACAAAATTAATTGTGAATATCACTTTTTCCCACCTTGACATTGCATCAGATGATTTTATTTAAACATGCATCTTTGACATCAGAGCTTTTAAAATTACCAATTAAACTTTTGGAGACATCCAACACGGTTGCGCAGAATGTATATTTCATTCCCAGCTCAGTTGTTAGACATAAAGTCTTTGGAACTGGGAATGCAGTCACCGAAATCTCAGGCCACACCAAGCTTTGCATAACATTAGTATTTCATGAAGACATTAGTTCTATAGGTTTTTATTAATAATTTCTATGATGTTACTATGTTCTGTGACATGAGACATATACCCACAAGTATATGTGTGACACAGACACCGAGGAATAATTGCTGTTTCAATGCCAACATTTCTACTCTTACTTTTATTGATTTTACTAGGTGACCTCTTAGAATAAGGATTAATTGGGGATATTTCATGATACTGTTTTATTCTCCAATAGCACTTTAGATTTTCTAATAAAATAATTGAAACAGTGCCTATAATGAGAAATTTTACAAAGATGTGAATATAATACAAACATTTTCTGATTGATATTGCCCCAAAATTTATATTTAGACATATAAATAATTTATTATATGATAAAAATTGTTATAAACATAGGTTCCTTGACAACATATAAATTTATATTTTTATAATTGGTAAAAGCAGCATTGAATAATTAAATTGACTATTCTGTTTTTGTTCCTCTACCAAACTAAAGTTTAAACAGCTTTTATATCCAGGTCCAGTCCTGCTTTTCTTCATAAATATTCCCAATTTCAGCCCATAGTCATCTCTCCCTTCTGAGAATTCCTACATGATGTTCTGTCCATATTAGTAATCTATAATTTATGCTGTTCTATATTGCTCACCAATTTTCATGTCAGCTAAGTTTAATTCAACCATTTTGTTGATTGATACCTTACCTTACACCCCTTTTTTATCTTGTACACCACTTACCATCATGTTTTTCACAGCAAAATTACTCAGTAAGTGCTCATTGATTATGACTTATATTTAGTCACTTTCAGAAAGGGGGAAGGAGGGAGGTGAAGGTGGAAGATAGTATAGGGGGATAAATGATAATGAAAAATACAATAAAAAAGAAAAAAGAAATAAACATCTTTGATGGGCTTGTATAAAAATGACTGTACAGATTGAGTCCACCCAGATCGATTTTATAGAAAATAAATGAGGCTAGAATGAAGTTGATAGAATATTATTAAGACATAAACATGTTCTTGCATCTCCCCTGCTGTAAAAAATGGCAGAATAAAGTATCACATATTTAATATTGAATTATAAATCACAGCACTTTCTCTCTTGTTTCTATTAAAGGTAAGAAACTTCTGAAACACATCCTGGGAAGACTTTGTTGGCTGAAGTGCAAATTTATCAAGTGTCATTCCTCAATTTTTTTTCTGAAGCAGGTGACTGTTGAATACTTTTCTCCATATAATTTAATTATAAACATACTATTGGATCTTTGCAAAAAATGTATTAGAAGCAATAATGGTATTACTAACAATTCTTTTACATCACTGTAAGAGTGGAAATTACTCTCATTTAAATAAGGTCTGTAAAAGTTTTGAATCATAGTGAACAATCCATATCTCAAAGAATTCTATAAATATTTTAGATTATTTCAAGAAGGCAGGCCATTTCCATAATGTTGTTCCTTCCTGAAGAAGGTTAGAGCACAAAGTCTGAACGAGCCGGCCCCTGACGTCACAACTAAGCTTTGACAGCAACCAGCTCTGCCTTCAGCCCAGAAGGAAGATAAAGTCCTACTGGACCATACCATGAACTGTCTCCTCACATCCACAAACTCAACATTTAACAGGCCAGTGAAAAGTTTAGTGAGAATTACTAAATATGATATGGTTGGTCTGTGGCTGCCATCTACCTTCATAAAATTAGTTTATAAGTTAACTCCATTTTTAGGAACTACCTGATATTTGTATCTACACACACACTTAGGAAATATCTTCCTGTAATTTTTATTACTTTTACTATTTTCTGCAGCCTCTCATAATAATAGCAGAAGACTAAACATGTATTTTTCCATTTTAATTAAAAAACATGTTGGATTTCAACTTTTTACATATTATATAAGTATATATGTATGCATACATAATTATATATGTGTATGTAATCATTCTCACATTGAAAAAATGATTATCTTTTATAACTCCAAATGATTTTTTTACTTGACTTACAACCTATTTTACATTTTGATTCCTGAAAAGGGGGTAAATTGCCATGGGATGAATCCCATGCCGTATTCCTAAGTATACTTTGCATTTAACTTCTAAATATCAGCTTAAAACTTCATATTTGTTCATGTCAACACCAAGATGTATCACATAAAAATTTTACTAATAAATACAATTACCTTCCCATAATGTAGCATGTAATAAAAACTGTATTATCACTAAACAACCTAATAGCCACAAATATGCTATAAGCTCATATGAGAATTATATTCATATTTATTTCTAATTCTTACATGCAGTTAGCCCTAATCAATTACCATGTCACATTTATAGTTTCTAGCAAAAAATTAGTTTTATCTTTTTTACACCCTAATAAAATACAAAATTCTAATATGTCAGCAATACTTCTTAAATTATTAACCTGCCACTATACCTTCTATAGATAAATTGTACGGATTTTTACCAATTTGTTGTTTGTCTTTAATCACAGGACTTCACCTAAAAGGGAATAGTGCTCTTCACACTTTGGTCATTTAAATCTCACCCCCCTACTTCAAACTAGGGGCAACTAAATCTCTGCTGTGAACTTGACCCTCTCTGTCC
>VMDR010020190.1:0-17742 GCA_007922815.1 Macrotus californicus
AAATACCCCTGTCAAACTTCTCTTCTTTTATTCCTGCTCAACTCATCACACCAACCATCTGCCTAAATAAAGATGTAAGCATCTGCTATATGGCAACTGTCTCAGGGGCAGATGTTTCCACCCTGTGCTCATGTCACTGGGGCTGGATACATTATTTGAACAGATGTACACAATCGGAAAGTGCTGTGTCCCACAGTGAAATGTCTCCAACTGCTTTCTATCAAAGTACATAACTGCTATTTGCACCTGCATTTATGTTAATGATATAAAGGCAGCAGGGGTCTGACAAAGTGAGATGTGAAGCTATGAAATGTATTTACATGGTTAATTGGAGTTTCTGGGAGACTCTGTTGCCAAATGGCTATAGTGACATTGACATATGCCCAAGTAGGTCCCCTGATTAGTAGCCTGCTTTTTAAGCAGTGGAAATGTGGCTATTTCTAAGGACAAAAACATTCATAATCTGAATTTACTAGTAAGAACATTCCAACCTCTAGTATTTTTTCTCAAAAGAGGAAAATAACTTCCAGTACAAGGTCTTTCAGGCCACCCAGGTCATTTCCATTTTGCGAGGAAATTTCTATAGGTATGAGCGTGTTTTCCATTTGTACTTCTGTCAACAGCATAACATGCTAATAACCCATAGTGGTATTTTGCAGAGGTTATTGCATTGGAAAGTTCCAATTTCCAACATTAAGGAGTTAACCAAAACCAGCTTGAAAAATGTCAATTTGTACTTGGTCTGCAACATAAAATGGCACCAAAAATCCAAGAACAGCATTTACACCACTAGTTAAGATCAAAACGTTTCCATATGAATGTCACATATTTGGAAACACACTATTTTGGTAATACATGGGGAATGTTTCTCCCCAGTAATGAGGTCACAAAGCCATGTCAACCACTGAACGCCAAACATCAAATCTCGGTGGCTCTCCTTGCTACTGCCCATTAAACATGAGGGCCGAAGAGCCAGAGTCTGCAGTAAGAGCTGTTTTTGTAGCTTCACTCAGCGAAGAACTTGTGGTCACTTGTAAATAACGTATTTGTTACTTTATTAACCCGACATAGATAAAATCAACTTTGCATATAGTTATCCTGAGTTAAATGGCTCAGTTGGTTGGGGCATCATCCCAAAACCAAAAGGTTAAGGGTTCGATTCCTGGTCAGAGTACATACCCAGGGTGTGGGTTGGTCCCTGGTCCTGGCGTGTTCAATCCCCGGTCTGGGCACGTACGGGAGGCAACAAGCACTATTTCTCTCTCACGATGATGTTTCTATCTCTCCTTTCCTCTCTCACCAAAAGGAACAAAAAAATGTGTCTTTGGTGAGGATTAAAAAATGTTACCCAAACTAACTTCTAGTCTCCAAATTATTCTGTGATTTATACTGCTCTTTAACAGAGTTTACAAGGTGCACTTATACACAATTGATCCTCATTATTCGTTCACAGATTATGTATTCGCAAATTTCTCCTTGCCTAAATTTATTTACAATCCCCAAATCCACACTCATGGCATTTTTTGTGGTTGGCTGTGGACATGTACAAGCAAAAAGTTTGAGTCACCTGATGTGCATGTTCTCAGCAGGGTCAATGGGGGCTCTGCCTTGTTTCAGCTCTCATAAACAAGTGTCCTTTTTGTGTTACATTTAGGGCCATATTTTTCATATTTTCCCTTTCTGTGATTTCGCTGTTTAAAATAGCCCTCAAGAATGGTGTGCTGCACGGTCCAGTGTTCCTGAGCCTAAGAAGACTAAGTAATGTGCCTTATGAAGATAATGCACGCTAGATAAGCTTTGCTCAATCATGAGTTACAATGCTGTGTCTGAGTTCAATGTAAAGGAATGAACAATATAAATTAAATGAGGTGTCTTTAAACTGAAACACACATAGAACTAGGTTCTGTATTGATAGCTGATGAAGATGTTGTGTTGTGAACAGAGGCTCACAGGCACCTAACCCTGCATTTCCCTTAGGAGCAATGGGTCAGTGTTCGCTAATTCGGTGTTTCTGGTAATTGCTGCAAATGAGCGTTGACTGCTTCTTACTTATCTCATTTGTTGCTTCAGGGTGAGAACTATCATCCCCATTTGAAAGAAGAAGGGACTGAGGCTTTACTGATTTAGCCAAGATCACAGAGCCTCAAAAAAAGGGCAAAAGAATGAGCAGAGCTCAAGTGTCCAGCTGTTGGTGACCTTTCACCGGAAATGAAGGTGGGGACAGGAGAAAATCCAGGAAAGGAGCTTAAGAAACAGCTTTAATGCCATGCTCGAAAAAGTGAGCTGTAGTTAGATAACAGGATAATAAACCATGTTTAGGGTGAATCCTCGTAAAATGTGAACTCTGCTTGGATGGGAGCTCGCTTTTACTCATCGGGACTGAATATGAAAGAGAGTGGAGCCTAGTGTGGAGCCTAGTGTGGTTTATTCCCCCCCCCCACCCCTTTGTTCTTTGCTCCTTGCCTCACCAAAGACAATAAATGTTTCTTAAATAAACACACAGGCCTGAGGACCCCAGGTTGGTGTTTCATTAAAAAAATAAAGACTAAACTATTTTCACATCATTTAAGTAATATGATTTTAAAAAATGTTTGAGAGTTTAAAGCATTTTCATCAAAATTTAATATGTATTTGATAACCCACTATATGCCAGGGTGATTTAAAGCCTGTCAAAGCCAGGAAATTGAGCAAGAGGTCTGTAAAGAATCCAAATGATACTAAGAGTCTAAAATAAGTAAGGTTGCCCTGGCTGGATGGGTCAGATTGGCTGGAGCACCGTCCTGTGAAACAAAAGGCTGTAGGGGCTCGATCCCTGGTCGGGGCATGTACAGGAGGCAACCGACTGATGTTTCTCTCTCCCCCTACCCCTACCCTTTCCTCTCTCTCTCAAATCAATTAACATCCTTGAGTGAGGGTTAAAAATTAAAAAAAAATAATAAAATAAGGTCATTTTTTTTAAACTTAAAAAGAAATCAATTAACTACTTCAAATGTTCCTTACTTGAGTTCCACATGCTACCTTCACTAATACCAAAATGCTTGTAAGATATATATTTTCATGTCTATGAGACATAGGAATACATTTTTAGGCTCTGCCATACTTATTTTAAAAGTATTTTACTGAATCAGAAAATCCAGTGTTTTTTTTAAGCAAATCCAAATCTGAATTCACAGGACAGATGGTAATGGCTACAGCTCCACAGCTCAGTAGCGTGTCGGTTTTGAGGATCAGTAGGAGCCGGACGGCGAGTACCTACCTGTCTAGCTAACTGCACTGGTTCTGCAGGGGGTCCCAAGAACACTGTCTTGCCTCAAAGCATCTGCTGTCTTCTGACCCCCATTTATTTTTACTCTCACTGAATAAAGATTGAGCTCACAGTATGAAAACGATGTTTAAACAACACAAACGTTATGACAGAGCCGAGAAGTGTCGGAAGGCCTGTATGAGGAGACCTTGCTACCCGCTGCAGACTCACCCAGGAAATGGCAAAGCCGAATGGTGAAGCTGGCACCTGACTAGGAATTGGAGCGACTCCAGTAAAATGGAGCCTCCCTGGACTGGTACAAAGACTCTTTCCTGACCAGCGAACAGTGGGGCCTGTTTCAACCAACTGTGTGGGGACTAAAACCCATCCTGCTTCCTCCAAAGTGCAAACTTCGATCTTTAATCGGCATATTCACAGTGGACTTCTTTCTGGCACATAGAAAACATAAATTGTTCCTGTCAGAGAAGCATTTGGCAAAGTTGCTCACTTGTCTGTTTCCTTATCTACCAAAGAAATAAAGTCACTTGCATTTTCGATCACTGTGGTGGTTTTGTGTTTTCCTTCAACAACTTTAAAGTGAAGCTAAAACAACTGTAGAGGGCCTTCACACGTTGTTTCAGACCCATTTTCCCCTCAAAAACATGGTTTATCACTTGTTACAACTTGCTATTTCCAACACACAATACTCACCCTTATACTTCTATTGGCTTCTCATTTGAAAATGTCAGATTAAAAAAAGGGAAATTATGGGAAAACCATAAATCTTGTCCCTAAATTCTGAATGCATGAGGAAATTGAAAACTATAACAAAATAAGTCTAATGACCTTCTGAAGGGTCTGCAAGGATCACCTCCACACAGACATGAACAGTGATGACGCCAAACTATAATGGAAAACTTTTAATACAGTACAAGTCATAGTTAGTGTGATACTATAATGTTAAATGTCCTTATTCAAAAATTTAAAAAACATTTAAATAAAGGGCACCAGGATTTCTATTTAGCTTCCTCTAGTTCTTTCCTAGCTTCAAACACACAACCCTTGACTCCTAAATTCCGCTTGCTTGAGTTCTATGCATGTGTCATCGTCCTGAGCAAGTGCCATCTCCTCTCTGCTATGTTGTTTCCCGACCAGCCTCAAAATTCTGGCTTAATCCACCGTCCCTCCATTCAGGTTCTCAAAGTCTGTCACACTCACTTCTCACACAGCATTCGCCATGCTTTACTCTAGTTCATTACACACGTGCCTGCGGTTCTAACAGAACTGCTGTGCAGAAGCACAGGCTCTGTCTGATGTGTCTTTGGATCCCTCAGAGCGCCTGACACAGCTCCTGGTAAGTACTGTCTTGGTGACCACTGAATCTGCTTCCACAATATGATATTTTATTAGGAGACAGTATGTGATGCACAAGATTTTCTTAAGCCTTGCAATTCCACTGGTGATGTCCTACCTGAATTCCATTCATTGATGTGTACAGTATGTGTGCATGTTTACAAGTCTGAAATTCAAAAGTACCGTAATTTATAGATAGACATCTAATTAAGAAATGTCATGTACTCAGCAAACTTCTCACGTTGCATAAATGATAATATTCAATGACAGAAATATAAGCAAAATCATAATAAAAAATTTTGATATTTTTCTTTGTTACAAATATTAATAGAATCCAGGCTTCAGAGAAAGCATTTGACAGGCAAATGAGTAATTTAATGAATAATTGGGTGATTCTTAGGCTTCACATGTACTATACTGTTTTTCCTTACTGATATAATTTATCACGACATAAATTCTAATTTCTGCCTTATTTGGTTTAAAATAGTTTTAAATATTCATATATGTAATTAAGCACGATATGTTTGACCAGAGAAGAAAAAGGGAAATGATCTAAAAGTAGATTATATTCCCTGTAAGTTTACAATGGGATACAGGGACAAACAGTGAGTTTTGGATTTTGATTGATCTTGGTTCAAATCTTAGCTCAGTCACTTAACAGCTGGTGATCTTGGTAAAAGTACCTGAACCTTCAAAACAGATTAAATCCACCTTATTGTTAAGAGTAAATAAAACAAAGGATGGAAGCTTGTAGGTAGAATGACTATATCACTGAAGGCACCTGACTAATTCAGCTCTTTTAACTGTTATATCTCTCTCTCTGTCAAATTCTGGAGTTGGGGCTTGAGTAGCCTTTGTCCCAGAAGTGAGTGATGAAGAATTTACTAGAGCTAATAAAATCCTAGCTAGGCTCAAAGGTGTCTTATATTCTTGCCAAGTCAATGGAGGTAACTCAGCACATGTAACAGCTCAGAGAAGAAGACACAAAAACAAAACCAAAGCAACCCTGATGAGAAGCAAAGCAGGCAGGAGGTGTGAGAGGCGACACGTTTTTTTACTTCCCTGTATTAGCCAGAAACCAAGTAGCTCATTGTTTAGTTACTCACACAGATTCACAACCTTTCAGAGCTTAAAAAATGTCTAGTAATATTGGCTTTACTAATAGGGAAACTGAGGCTGAGGGGCAAAATAACTTGAATGAGTTTCCACAGCCAGATGGAGGCAGATCCGGGGGAGGAGCCCAGCTTTCCTGACCTCTGTTCCAATACTCTTTCCTCTGAGCAGTCACACCTGTCCTTATTGCTCAGATGAAGGTGGTGAGATCAGCTAGGAACCAAACTTCCAAACCTGGCACTGCAGAAACCTTCCAAAGGTATGCGCGTATACCAGAAAATATTCACAGGAAATCCACACTTTCTATTTTTAGATAGGGTTTGCTGTCCTTCCTCTCATTCCCATCTCCTTTCTTGCCCTAGTGTTTGAGGCTGGACCTTGTATGAATCTCAGAAACTCTTACTCTCCCTTTGGCCAAATGTCTGGATAAGAACCAAGCTGGGGTCTGCTCTATGTTTACTTCCCATGGGTCTCCTTGGGTCATGCTGGGCCTCCTAAAACCAGCAGGCATTCCAAGCGGGAGAGAGCCACGCCCAGCTCATTACATTAGCCTCCACACAAGGAGCAAGCCCAGGCATTAGCCACAGCCATTAAGAACAATAGCCACCATCATCTTTTAAGTGCCTACTATGCAATCAGCAATACGCTGGGTGATTCACATATATTTACTCCTTTAACCTCCATATAACCTCTGGCGTAGGACTTACTATCTTCATTTTATAGATTTATAGATGAGAAAGCTTAGGTCAAGTGATGTACCTAAGGTTATGCAACTCAGTGGCAGAACTGGGTTTTAAACCAGACTCCATGTTCTTAATAGTTAAGACATCCCCCTTTTCCCTTGGTAGAGAGATCAGAGTATTACCAGCAGGTAAGGGTTCTTTATAGCAAATTCACTCCATTCACTAAAAGTTACACATTCCATTAGGGAAGCCAAGTTGAGCATCAACAAAGACAGTTTTTCTGTATGAAAGATGGCTCATAGGGGCAGGGGAAAGACTTGAATTCCTCCTACAAGTTAGAGTTCTCCCTTTACTGTGACAAAAATTTACCATTCTTTATTCAGAAAGGACCGTATCTCCACCTTCTGCTTTTCTGAAAGGTTCAGGAGCTCCTGTTAAATCATGACTTTCTTTGTAAAAGTCCTATGGAGGGGAAGTAGTTTTTCTTACGCTTCTTTTTAAATGAGTGTGGGAAGGACCAGGTCAAAGAAATGTGTAAGCAGACATCTCTCACGCCCTCTCCCTCTCCCCATGTGTGCTGCGTGTCTGTGCGTGAGGCCTGTGTATGAATTGTGTGGATGTATGCATTCTCTCACTAAAACACACGTCGGTCTGCTTCAGCCAACGCTCTGTAATTTCATTTGACACCTGTTACGCCAGCTAATGGGCTGAGCTCTGGGGGTTCTGTGTGGAATGGGATGGCCCTGCTCTCAAGGAGCTCTCGGTAAAGGAGAAATGTCCTTAAACCCAGGAATCCATATAAAGTCAAGTAATTTACCAAAGGAAATAAACTTTCATGTACGTTAAAACTTTTTTCTTAGTTCCAGGCAATCAGTCACCTGTGGTTAGAGGACAGTGACATTACATATACCTGTTTTCATACACTCATATAACATACACTGTGACATGCACTTCACCACTCTCCTCAGCATGGCTTACCTTACCTTGATCTTTTGGTGATGCTCGTAAAGAATTCTGTATTGTGATGTGTTCGACTTGAGCAGTAACTTCCCTAAAAATAACCAAGCACAAATAATAATTAGAAAATAATTGAAATTCCAAGTTAATATATCAGAAAATATAAATTATAAGCTTTTAAAAAAGTCTTTCTACTTATAACTATATGAATAATAAAGAATGGATGCAGGGGTATCCAACCATCAGCTCACGGGCTACATGCGGCCCAGGACGGCTATGAATGTGGCCCAACACAAAGTCGTAAATTTACTTAAGACCTTTTTTTCCCTTCATCAGTTTTCATTGTGTTTGTGTATTTAATGTGTGGCCCAAGATGACAATTCTTCCAGTGTGGCCCAGACATGCCAAAGGTTGGACACCCCTGACACTAAACTATTAAGAACCTGATGTTTTTACTTCACTCTCATTTTCATACAGGCAGGGTTTTTTTAATGCACTGGCGTGGGCCTGGGTAGGGAAGCAATGCCGAATGGCGAAAGGGCTGTAGTTGCATCTCTGGCCTCATGGGGACAGGGACATGTGCCAGGAGGTAGGGTTAAAGTTTCCCTGAAAATGTCCTGCCTGAAAACTGTTTCATATTGTCTGTTTAAGAAATAACTACAATGTTTAACAACACAGGCAAAAGTAGCATAATTGCAATATAATCATTTGATGAAATATAATTCAGTCATTAAAATGTGATTATGAAGATTATGTAGCAACATGAAAATGCTGATGATATAATGCATTGGGTGCACACAGTAAATGGCATTCACACTAGGATTACACCTATATAAAAACGAAGGCGTAGAAAAACCCATGAGAGGAAGTATGTTATGTAGACTGGCACTGTTTAGTGATGAAAATACAGATGTTTCCCCTCCATTTTAGCTATTTTTCCAATTGCCTATAATACTGTGTTCCATACTAATAAATTATTTGAATATAAAAATAAGACAAGATACTTGAAAAATATAGGTAAGTATTTTTATAAGCCTTCACAGAGGTGTTTCTAAGCATGACACCAAAGACAGAAGCCATTAGGGTAGAAACTGATGAATTTTTCTACTTAATATTTTAAATGTTTGTTCAATAGAAAATAAGACAAAGTTAAAAAGTATGACTTCTACTTCCAGCCAAGGCTGAGTAAGAGAGACCGTATTTTCCCCACTTCCTGAAACAACCAAGACACGCACAACATACGTGAAACAATATTGAAACACTGGCCATCAGGTGACAAAAGACTGGTCTCTAAGACACAGGGAACCAACGAGAAGAGCCAACCTATGACTGCACTGCAGGAAGGGAAACCTAATGGAGATTCCCAGAGAAATGCAGAAAAGAGGACAGGGAGGGAGGCAGATGGAGAAAGAGAGAGGGAGGGAGAGTGGGGGGGAGGGAGAGGGGGGTTGGGAGAGGGAGACTGAAAGATTGTTACCTAAATGTAACACCTAAAACTATAAAATTCCTATAAGAAAATTTTATGGCATTACATCAGGCAAAAATATCTCAGGACATCTAAGGCATAATCCATAAAATAACTAATAATTTGGACTCCAAAATTAAAAACTTCTGTTCTTCAAAAGACACTGTTAAGAGAATGAAAGACGAGCCACAGAGTGGGAGGAAATAATTGCACACAATAAATATAATAAGTAAATTATCCCCAGAATACTCTTAAAACTCAGTAAGAAAACAAACAATGCAATTTTAAAAATGGACAAAAAATCTGAAGAGATACTTCACCAGAAAAGATATGACTTGCAAATAATGACATCGAGAGATGCTTAACATCGTTAGTCACTAAAGAGTGTAAATTAAAATCACACAGAGATATCGCTGTGTACCTAGTAGTACGGTGAAAACCGAGTAAAAAAGATGATACCGAGTGTAGACAAGGACGTAGAGGCAGTGGAAGTCTTACTGCGCGCTGGCGGTGGCGCAAAACGATGCAATTTGAAATACGGTTCGGTGTTTTCCTCAAACGTTGGATGCACCTATCATACGACCCAGTCAATTCTTCCCACTGGTCCCAAAGAGAATGTGTCTACTGGACCAGAAAGAAACAAAGTAAAAGAATGCAAATGAGGAATGATACCAATTACAGCAAGATTTAATACAATAAGCTTTATATATCATACATGGTTATTTTTAATTTTAGTTACTATGTCATATTTAAACAGAGTTCATTAAAAAATGAGGGTTGGGTGGTTTCTCGAGAAGTGAGAGCCCGATGGTGGTGGACATTGGGAGCCTTCCATTTACTCTGACTTGAGGAAACCTAACGCAGACATCGCCTTGTCTTTGTTATGCTGCCTAGCCACGGTTCCTAAAACTAAATTTGGACAAAGAATCTTACAGAACACATGAAAATCATTCACTCCATGACCAGCAAGCTTGTTAACATTAACCCAGGGTGTGCGTATGTGTGTAAATGTCTGTGTGTGTGTGTGTGTGTGGGCACCATGCACGGAGCTGCGATATGGCCATCAATCCAGATTATTATTTCCGGGGAATGATTTCCCAGAACATAGGAGAGGGACCTCAAAAAAACCTGAAATTTATTTATAAAAAACTGTGTATTTATTCTCACACATTTAAATTTCAGTCACCTTCAAAGTATTCTCCATTTGATACAATATATCTATCAAGACATTTTTTCCACTGCTCAAAACAGTTTTTAAACTTGTTAAATTTGATGCCTTTTAGTGCTTCTGCCACTTTTGTTTCACCTCTTCCACATCTGCAAAATGTTTCCCTTTGAGGAAGTTTTTCCTCTGGGGAAACAAAAAGAAAAGTCGCTCAGGGTGAGAATGGGTGAATAGGGAGGGTGGGGCATGGGGGTCATGCTGTTTTTGGTCAAAAACTGCTGAAGACAGCATGGTGTGGACAGGGAAGCTTGTAAGTCACCCATCATGAAATGGGCAGATGTGTTGAAAGAGACTTCAGAAAAAATTCACCAAAGCTGAACACAGCCTCTCACAACACCACCATCTGGCACACTGACAGAGATGGGTTCCTAGAACATTTACCTACCTAGTGGGGGAAGTCTGCACACCAGGGGACTGCCCTCCAGAAGATAATTCCAGTTTTTCGGGGGTCCCCCTTTGTACATGCCATACATCACCTAACACAATGTCTTTAAAAAAATGTTATAATCTAATATACTTGCCCAGGAGAACGTGAAATATAAAAATAAAGTCTTCGGGTGTGTTACCATTGGTAATGTATAACAGGTTCTTCTTTACATGCCAATACTAAGATAATGCTACTGACCTACCACGACTGGGAAGCTGCTCTTCTCACGGGCCTTCCTCCAGTTTTGATTCGACTGCGAGCTCCTGGCTGTCGATGTTACGGCATCGCGCGGTAATTGCCCCACAGGTTTTACGATTTAGGCCAGTAATGGAGTTGGTGAGTCCACAGATGACAGCTTCACCTACACTGTATTCTACACTGTAGCTCTTCTGCACTGAGTGCTTACCATATGCTAGACCTATAAGGCTATTCATATGCACCTCTTATCCTCACATGAAAACCAGCAATATCATCATCTTTCAAGTCAAGAAACTGAGGCACAAAGACATTAAGTAATTCACTCAAAGTCACTGAGAATGAGCTAGAATTAATTTCCCAGGTGTGTCTGACCCCTAAGTTCACATATATGTTCATGTTCTCCTGTGTGCAGATTTCTCCCACTTCCCATCCTTCCCATCCTTTCTGCCTCACACACACATGAACACATACAAGTTTGGACCAAATCAACGAAAATACAGGTAGGATGCTTTTGTGCTGGATATTAGAATTAAAGAAAAATCAGGAAACAAAGAATGGAAACAAAATAATGGGGAGAAGTGATTTAGAGAAGTTAGGAAAGGAATGAACTTCATTCCTTTCCTAGAATTCAAATAAAAGAATTTAAGGGGAAATGATTGTCACCTGCAAATATTCGAAGAGCAGTTACTGGGAAGAAAGATTAGAGGAACCCTATGTAACTCCAGTGGGCAACTAAAATTCCTGGGACCAATGAGGGGGACAAGTCACAAGAAGGCAAATGTCAACGAGATATAAGGAAGAACTTGTGGAACTGATTTCACATTATACTATATGCAATATCGATCTGTCACTAAAAAAACTGAAGAAGTTGACAAGAACTTTTATTTTTCAGCCTTAAACAGCAAAGGAACCCCAGACATCAAAGAACTGAAAAAGCCCCCTTTCTTTTTTTGTATTAAGGAAATGAAAATGGTCACAGCACAGAAAAGAAAAAAAGGAACTGCTTGAATGAACTTGTAATTGTTCAGTATTCAATGCTGCTCTTGTCCTTTTATACAGTTCGGTATTATTTAAAAAATTTTAATGCATATGAGGACGAATTTTCCTAGCTTGTTTTAAGTAATTTCATGTGCTCATTATATTTCACTATTTTTTTAACTTTTCAAATCAACTACATTGAGATGTAATTTTCAAACAACAGATACATAAAAGTATACACCTGTGTAGTTATCACATTCTTTTTTCTATATTTTATGATATTTTGACCCACTAGGGGCCCGGCTGGCTGGAAAGAGTGCCCCTTCCAGGGCTAATTAACCCCACAGATAGCAAACAACTCACTCCTCTTTCAGATACGGACCTGCAAATCCAAAGTCTGGTCCCCAACCCCCTCCTTTAACTCTCACAGGGCAAGCTAGTACTTCCCCTGGTTAGATCACTACCCCAGGGCCAGGCACTGAATTAGGGCCGTCCTGCGCCTGAGGACATTGAAATCATTCAAAGTAGCCAGGTGTAAACTGTGTGTCTTGTTCTGCCTAGCTCTTCCTAGGGAAACCACAATACAACCTCCAGGCTGTGCTTTCCCAAGGCTAACCCAGGAACTTTCCCATCTGGCCCTGAATTTATGGCACACCCCCTCCTCTTGGGAACTGTAAGTTATGTATTCTTCTTTCAAAGGTGGCTATTTGTCTGTAACCTTAACCATAACTGATTAAAACAACTCTGGATATATTTCAAAGAAAATGTAGAACAGTAACATCACCTCAGAAAGGTGCCTTGCCCTCTTTTGCAGTCAAGCCTCACCCATCCATGGCCCCGGGCAATCACTGATGCTTTCTACCCTGGTTAGTTAGTTTTGCCTGTTCTAGAATACAATATCATTTCATATCAGTCACACAGTGTGTGTTCTTTATTGTGTGTATCAGTAGATCATTCTTTTCTACTGCTGAATGGTATGGATACAGAGATTGGATCAGGGAGGAGTAGGGAGCCGCTGTGCAGGAGACTGCCGAGGCAACGGTAAACAGTCCAGGATGGGACTGGCTGAGAAGCTGAACGCCTCCAGAGTACATGGCATTATGGGCTGGAAGATTTAAAACAGAAGGAAGGCAGAGACTTGCTCTCCTTCTCTTTCTTGAGGATGCCTGGATGGTCATGTTATAGCCACCTGTGTTTCCCAAAGGATGGTATTTTAAATGGGAGAAGGAACTCTGGGTGCAGCCTAGGACTGGTCTGACCTGGCAAAAGGTGGCAGGGTTATTTTTCTTTGGGTGTTCTACAGAGGATTAACTTTGAGGCAGAAGCCTGCCATTCTTCCAAAATTGTATAGCTTTTATATCTTATGTTGTTTCAGTTTGTAAACCAACTTTATTGAAATGAGATAATTAAAAACTAACAGAGGGAACTCAAGAGCTAAAAGTTTTTAGTCTTACTTGATACATTTAAGTGATTACAGCTGGAGCTCAAGAGTTAAAGATTTTTGCCTTAGTTGATAGGCTTACATGACTAATGCACGTGGAAAGCTGTTATTCCAAAATTGTGTAGCTTTTGAATAGAGACTCCTTTTCTTTTCATCAAACCTCTGCTTCTGGAATTTTGCCCCAAAGGGTGGCGGAGGGCAGCAGGACCTCACCTGCTGTTTGGTAACAGTATTCCATCCTATGACTAAAACATAATTGTTTATTCACTCACCCATTGATGGGCATTTAAGTTATTGCTAGATTTTGGCTATTATGAATGAAATTGCTGTAAATATTTATGTCCAAGTCTTTGGGTAGACAAAAGTCATACCTCTTTGGTAAAAACCTAGGAGTGGAATTGCTGGGTGGTATATTAACTTTATAAGCAACTGCCTGTTTCCAAAGTGGCCAAACAACTATTTCATTGATTTTAAAAACCTACTTCTTTAAGCAATGCTAGAATTCATGTTTCTCAGTATCTTTACATAAATAAGAAGACTCAAATAACTTAGGCTCAGTTTTGTTAAAATAATAAAAGCTTATAGGACATAAATCTGACTAAGAGTGGTT
This sequence comes from Macrotus californicus, assembly GCA_007922815.1. Taxonomy (NCBI): domain Eukaryota; kingdom Metazoa; phylum Chordata; class Mammalia; order Chiroptera; family Phyllostomidae; genus Macrotus; species Macrotus californicus. Next base: position 13,695 of record VMDR010020190.1, read on the forward strand.
TCCATCAATTACTCAATTGTAATAAATTTTTATTCCTATCTCAATGTATCCTATTTAGGAAAGAAATAATAAATTCTCAAATTGGTACTAAAGGATTAGGAAATCTGAAAGATAATCTACAGAATAAATTTTGATCCACTTAGAAAATTCTAACTGCTTACATTAATATTTGCATTAATATAATGTATTAATATTTGACAATCTTCTTCCTTCCCTAAATGGTTGCATAGTGCTAATGAATACAATAAAAATGTATCTCTTTAAATTGAAAGATTTCTGAATGTTAGCCAATGACAGTAAATGCTTTGCAGATTCATCTGGAGGACTAGTTTGTTTAAGACTCTCCAAGGCAACCTCTTTTCAATGTAGAGTTGGGGAAGCTTCACAAGTAGTCCTATTTCCCCTAATTTTTCAGACTCACTGTTAAGGTAGTATGGCCAAATGCTACTTTTTGTTCCCCAAACCAAAGCCTCTAAAAGACAAGACTGACCCTTAACTTTCAGGGTCACAGTCCAGTGCAATTTCAAGTATGCAATGAGCTTAAAAGTAGTGGAGGCATCAGCGAACCTGTGGAGATGTACCTTTTTAATGAAAACTTCTTCTGTGTGACCTTGGACAAGTCATTTAATCTTTTTGCTGTGTCAGTTTCCCTAAAGAGAGATTCCGGTCAAGATGGCAGAGTAGGTGAATGTGGTACTTGCATCCTTCCATGGCCAAGCTACACAACAACCACCATTGAGAACCTCCTGAAGTCTAGCTGAACAGAAGCCCTACAACTAAGAAATACAGAGGAAGCCACACTGCGAGTGGTAGGAGGGGCTAGGGCATGGATAGTGGCTCACCTTGGTCTGCACCTTCTGGGATGTCCCAGGGCCAGCATACCTGTTGGACATGTTCAGACCACACTGAAGCACGACCCAAATATCCTCATGAGTGGCACACTCAAAGGGTGCACTGAGTGGGCAACAGAGCTCCCCTGAAGGAGTCCTGTTCCATGGGCTCTGCCCCTGCAGAGTAGATCCTTCATGGTGGTCACAGCCAGTCCTTGCAGCCATTGGCCTGGGGGTAAACTGCTCCTATAGATGTGCCAACAGCAATCAAGGCTCAACTACAATAGGAGGGTGCACACAGCCCATACAGCAGGCACACCTGGGGTGCCCAGGTGGGTGACCAGGGAGGCTATGCCATGGGGCTACAGCACACTTATTACATAAGGCTACTCTACTATGCCTGGGAGACATAGCTGCTTTACCTAATACATAGGAACAAACACAGGGAGGCAGCAAAAACGAGAAGACTTAGAAACATGTCCCAAGTGAAAGAACATAACAAAACTCCAGAAAAAGAACTAAACAAAATGGAGACAAGCAACCTACTAGACGCAGAGTTCAAAACACTGGTTATAAGGATGCTCAATGAACTTAGTGGGAACCTCAACAGCATAAAAAAGGATAGGTCATAAATGAAGGATACACAAACTGAAATAAAGAAAAATTTACAGGCAATCAGCAATAGAGTGGATGAAGCCAAGAATCAAATCAGTGATTTGGAATATAAGGAAGCAAAAAACACCCAATCAGAACAGCAAAAAGAAAAAAGAATCCAAAAAAATAAGGATGTTCTAGCCTTAGACTCATTTCTTTTCACTTTACAGGTTTTCTATAGAACTTCTTCCAATTCCCGTGGCTCTAACTATTTCCAGTTCCCACGTTCCAGGGCCAAATGCTCTCTGCCTACTGTGTATCTCCACCCGATTAGACACAAACTAACTGCGGTCCCTTTCTCCTCTGAAGTATTTTCCAGACCTCTCACCTCTGTTGTGCCCTGGCATTAGGTCTGGGCTTGCTGGTGCTATGGGAGCCCCCTAAATTGTCTTCCTACCTACATTCTTACATCTTTCCAGTCCATTTTCTATTATGCAGCTGGAAAAATAGTTCCCTCTTTTAATTTAAAAAAAATGTTAGGTTTATTGAGATGTAATTGACAAAATTATACATATTTAAAGTGTACAATGTGATGATTTGACATATGTATGTATACTTTGTAAAATGATTACCACAATCAAGTTAATTAATGTGTCCATCACCTCACATAGTTACTTTTTTTGTGTGTGTGAAGAGAATACTTCAGGTCTACTCCATTAGCAAATTTCAAAAACACAACACAGTATTATTGACTATAGTCACCATGCTGTACATTACACCCCCGGAGCTTGTTTGTCTTATCTTCCTCTGAGACAAGCACTTTCAATTCTTAGAAGTGATTCTTCTGGTATTTATATCTCCCTATCTTTTGATAAAATGCTTATAATCTTATTTTTTGATTGTTCAGTTTTAGGCAGTTTCTAATCATTCCCACTGTGAAGAATGAAGATATACCTCTATTTCTGTATCTCTCAATGAGCAAACTTTTGCTTAATAATTTTTCTAAGTATAAAATTCCAGGTTGAGAGGTTCTGGCCAAGATGGAGGTATAGGTAGAAATGCTTTGCTTTCTCACACAACTGAAAGAAGGTTAACAACCAATTTAAAAACAATAAATAACCAGAAGTGCCAGAATAGCAGTCTGAATAGAACTCCAACAAGCAAGGAGTTAAAGAAACATTCATCTAAACCGAAGGAAGGGCAGAGATGGGGAGATGGGCAGCCAGGGAGATGGGCAGAGAGGACTCATGGCACGGCAGTGGACCACACAGGCGAGGAGGGGCTAGCTCACCAGGAAACTAAAGACTCTAGGTGTAAATACTGTGGGGCTGGCAAAGGTGGGAGAAACTCCCAGTGTCACAGGAGAGTTCCTTGGAAAGTGGGGTTAGAGTAAAGCGAGTGAGCAGCATTGTTCCCTCTCTGACCTCTCCCCCACAGACAGTGCAACAACACAACAAAGAGGGTTGCCCCATCCTGATGAATACCTAAGGCTCTGCCTCTTACAACATAGCAGGTGCACCGAGACAAAGAAATATGACCCAAATGAAAGAACAGATCAAAGCTCCAGAAAAAGAGCTAAGGGACAAGGAGACAGACTATTGTGGTCCCATCCAGCAGGACCACGTGTTGTTGTGGAGTGCTTGTCCTGTATCCCCAGACAAGTGACGAACAAAGTCACGCGGACTAAAGGAATCCGGTGGAGAAAAGGGATGCGTGTGGCTGATCTCTCAGAGAGCAAAAAACTCTCACTCCTGCCTTGACAGGCTTTTATTGATATTTTAGGTACATTACATCCAGGATGGTTCTCATTAACTATGCACAGATTCGCTTTGGGTGGATACCTTTTACAGATAACAAAGGAAAGAATGTTGCCAGTTACTTCAAAGAGAAAGGTAATTTACAAATGTAAAGGAGAGAAAGCTGGGCTGTTTACATTCGTGCTTGGGAAGTCTAGCACAAGTCACAGTAAACTTCTGCTGTTTCCATCCCAGGTGAGGGAGTTTTTGCAAGAGCAAGTTTCAAAGCGGCCTAGGGACAATGTATGCCTGATTCCCCACGGAAGACCTATCCATGGATGTTACCTGCATACCATGTGCGTCTGGACTGCGTTCAGAACCAGAGCTGAGCCACAGGCCACATCACACACGAATAGGTTCCTCATAACAGACAGCCTATCAGATGCAGAGTTCAAAATACTGGTAATTAGGATGCTCACAGAATTGATTGAGCTTGGTCGCAAAATGAAGGAAGAAATGAAGGCGACCCAAAGTGAAATAAAGCAAAATATACAGGAAACCAAGAGTGAAAGGAAGGAAACTGGAGCTCAAAATCAGCAATTTGGAACAAAAGAAAGAAATAACATCCAACCGGAACAGAATGAAGAAACAAGAATTCAAAAAAAAAATGATGAGAGGTTTTGGAACCTCTGGGACAACTTTAAACATTCCAACATCTGAATCATAGGGGTGCCAGAAAAAGAAGAAGAGGAAAAGCAAGAAATTGAAAACTTATTTGAACAAATAATGAAGGAAAACTCCCTAATCTGGTGAAGGAAATAGACTTTCAGAAAGTCCAGGAAGTTCAGAGTCCCAAAGAAATTGGACCCAAGGAGGAATGTACATCAT